>JAHDVE020000365.1:0-13721 GCA_022606495.2 Halesus radiatus | reverse complement strand
ATCTGCATTGAATCAGTCTTCAATAACAACTACACTTTCGTTGTTGGCATGACCGAAGATGTAATGGTCCACTTGTTTATGCCCTTCAGAGACAGGCAACTCGAGACACGAAGTGACCAAGATGCTTGTAATCAATATCAGGACGACGTCGCCGACGAGCAGCAAGAATATCGATTCAAAGCTGTAATAAACACTAGCTTGGAGGCAATAAGTAGTAAAGCCAATCACTAAAGGAGCCATTAAGTAGGCTGCATTTGACAGTTTTTCAAGAGGCGACCAGAAGTTGTGTCCTAAGCATCAATAAACAAATAGAAAATTATATCAAAATACTTAAAAAATAAAATGTTAATAAAGAAATAAGGATAATCTTAAATTTATTCATTAGTTGTTTGGTTTATTTTTTACCTAGAATTTGGTTAAGAAGCCTAGTTAATGTTCCATCTCCTCCAAAGATAGAAGGAGCCAGGAGCAGTGACAGACCTAAGCATATTCCAAGCTGAGAAAGCACCAACCAAACATACCTACTTTCTTGTTCCCAGCTATTCACCTTTGTAATCAGCCAAAAACAAACGCTACACAAAGTCACGCCAACCACCTGCAACACTGTTTGGATGATTTTCGACCTCTTGATCACCTTTGCTATCATATATTATCTCGTTCTTTCACCCTCTTATTCGATCTTTTCCAGTCCGTTTACGAAGAAAATGCCCACCAACATCCCGAAGAAGTAATTGCCTGCCCTCACAAGAGGGTTCATCTGGTAGTCATAGACGTATTGATGCTCGTTGTTCAAAATAATAGCTGGGAAGAATTGCACATCGCGGAAGTTTAAAAGCATGTAACTGCATACGGACGATAGGATGATGAGCACGACGAGCAGACTGTAGCCCAGAACTTTTTTAGTTTTATGGATCACCATAAACAAAGGGGCCAAAAGAAACAACAATATCTCCACCTCGATGAGCCAAGTCCAGGGAAGACAAACACTCCCATCAGGGACGAGAGTGTTTATAATAAACCATTTCCTCCACATTATTTTTTGACAGTCTTCAGTGTTAGTTTTTCGCCAGATTTTCGAAAGTGGCTCTGAAATAAACAACTCGGATAACCCGTAAGCGAAGAGCGTGAAGAGAACCAATAAGGGCCACAGTTTGAGTAGTTTTGAAATGAGTTGTTTAAACATGTCAGTGAAGCTGTCAATTTTGTAAAGTGCATAAGCACTGGCCACTCCTGCGATCCAGAAAAGCACAGTGTACGCGATGTCGAGGTTTGTAATGAGGTAGCCCCATGAGCTGTTTAGGAGTGTTTGAGCTTTCTCGTTGTTTTGGGCGACAGTTTGGCGGAAGCTGTATTCGGTCGCCACGATAACCATAAATACCGACATAACTTTTAGCGAGCTTAATATATTTTTTTTAGGAGACACCCAGAAGATTTTGCAGTAATTTTGATAGCCATCGAATATTTAAACAAGTCCTTTTTGTTGGAACTCTTGCACATCACGAGAGGCACGGGGAAGCAACGAACCTTTAGTATTATTAATCGACATATTGATGCCACTTGCACCAGTAGATGAAGGTGTTTAGGAAATAGAGGTCGAATCGTTATTTTTTGAACCTCTGGTTGTTTCTTCCTCGTTGTTGCCTCGTATCGAAGATATGCTCATCATCGTAATGACGAAGATGGCGTAAATTATAAAGACAACTATTCCGATCCATGCCAAGACATCTAATGAAGAAGTATCAAAGGTATAGGTGATGGAGTTGTTGAAGAAACTTGCTTGTTCTTCGACATCCTCAACCTTGCATTAAAGAGGGATGCATAAACCGGTAAAGGTGTTGACCTGACTTGCTTTTTGGGGAGTGTAGACCAGGAAATAGTTGAAGTCGGCCTTCTGACACTCTTCGAACTGGCCTACCCCGTTGATGGCGAGTCCGGAGTAAAGAATGCTGTTGGGTGGTATGTTTTTGAATTGCTCTCTGATGAGCTAGGCCACGTAGGCTTCACATTCTGGAGTGGTCGATGAACAAATGATTAAAATTGTTGGCAGAATTAAAGCCAACCAAGTTTTGTTGTTGACCATTATTTTTTTTATATATATTTACTTTGAGAGATTATTGATAATATTTATCATAATTTTATATAGATAGCCAGAATTCAATAAGGGTAAATAATATTTATCAATATTTTCGAGAAATATATAATGTATATATGTATTAATCTACCCTAATGAACCTTTAAATAGTTTATTGAAAAACGATTAAAAAAAAGTTAAATGTATGGAATGAAGAATAATATTACTAAAGTTTGAAATAGGATATGATTGAAATAGAGGTTTTCATCTTCTGATCGTTGATGGAAATTTAAAAAAAATAAAAGTGTTTTAATTGTTGGTATAGATCATTAACGGCGAATTATATCCAGCGACTATCATTATTTTTTTAATGAGATAAAGGACTTAAAATAAAGTTTCAGAAATCTGGATAAATTTATTTTTATTTCAGCATTATCACTTTTTACTTATTGTTTCTACAATAATACCATTTTATATAAATCAAGTATAATAAAAAAAAAGGCGGGGGATAGCACTCTCCACAGGGCCATCGGAAATAATTATATTTCGATTAAAAATATAAATATTAACAAATTATGTACGTCTTTTTTTTATTAATAAAAATAAATAATTATTTTCATTCATTCATTCATCAAGCATTCCACACAGATCTTACGATTTCTGCCATGCTGAATGTCTTGTGGCAATTCACAAAATCAGTGTCATCTCGGAAACCTGAACAGTAATACGTTCCTTTTTTTGAATCGAATTTTGGTCTAAATTGGATTAAGGGATTATAAAAATAACAGGGAAATAATTTTTATTTTGCGCATTTAAGGTGATTATCTTTTTTTTAAAAAAAATACCTTCCGCCATAACATTTGGGACATCTTGGTATGCTTCCCAACACGAGTCCATCGGCTATCTTCTCAATCATCTATGATTTGTTCCCAGACATCGATTGGAAGTTTTTCTTCAGCATAGCTTTCAGTTCCTCATTGCTACGCGAGAACAGGGTATTCTTTTCTTCCTTGAATTTTTCATACTGTTCGCTCGTGTAGCCCAGAGGTCCTTGAATCTTAGCAGCCTTTGGCGCCTTTGGTGCCTTTGGTGGCTTCGGTGCCTTAGCAGCCTTAATAGCTTTTGGAATAGTGAGCATTGGGGCGATCTGCTTGCGAGCTGGAGTTTTTTTTGTTTTAGTGATGAGTTTTTTTGCGGGAACCTTGGCTTTTGTAGGCTTTGCTTTAGTTTCCTTGGCGTTCACAACCTTTTTAAGAGTTTTCTTTTTTGTGGAAGCCTTTGTAGCTTTGGCTCCTTTTTTGGCTAAGATTTGTTTTGCCATTGTTCTCGTCTATCTATCTATCTATATTTTATTTTATTTTATTTTATTTTTAATATTAATAATTTTTGGATGCTAGATATTCACACTTATAACTACTACATGTCCATAAAGCTATAAATATTTAGCAAAACAAAGCAATTATAGAGATAATTCTATATAAAAAAGATAAACTTAACAAACACTGTTAAAATGTGTATAAACTTATTCAAACTCATTTGTGATACAAATTAGAAACATCTTAAATATATTTTAAATTCTTATAATAATTACAGTCACATTAGAAGAACTGATCTTCCTTATGAATATTCTTTTAAAACTCTACTGTTTATTACTGAATTAGTTAGCACTAGTTTCAATCAAAACTCTTGATAAATGTCAATTAGATAGATCTATCTATAAATATATACATATATTATACATATATTAGATATCTTATAACTTAATTGGTAATTATGAGTTTATATCCTTAAGGTATTTAGTTTATTTTTTACATCAAAATTAGCAACCAATTATTATTAAATTATTCAAAGACTTACATTATAGATATATATATAAATATATTTATTATTAAAAGAAAAAAAAAACTATTTTTTGTTCCTCTAATCCCACTCTCTAAAATATTTTCCTATAATATTAATAATTTCTCCTCAAATGTCTTATCAGCACACGGAACAACCATCCAGTAGCACTTCTTGTTAGTTGGATTTGCAATTCTCCATCATCAGCCAATACTTCAGGATGTCTCCTACCAGTGACACCATCATGCAGTAATTGAATCTCATCGAGGAACAGAACGAGATCCTCAAGGAGATTCGGGAGAAGATGGACATGAAAAAATCATCTGGATTCCTCACTGAGAGTGATGAGGCAGATACGATGCTGTTCAGACCAGGCTATTCAACCATCTTGAAAGGCAACATTGGCTTATTAAAAAGAACTAACCACAATAACAACAAATCCATCAACCGAGATTAGAGTCTCAGCAACAGCATCTACATTCCTAAAAGCAATTCCAATATCCCCTACGGCTCAGAATCACCAAGCGTTAACAAACTTAAACGCAAAGATACTTCTGTGGTTTCAGAATTCGATAAGCTTATCAGAGAAGTCAACGACAAGTGCACAAACGAAGCCATCTGTTCCTTAGACAGTTTGATAAGAAGTTATAACACCTTCGCGGTCAAGGCTTCGAAGCTAGAGTAGAACAGTGTTCAGCTTGCGAAATAAATAAAGAATAATGCCAAACTTTAAAGTTAAATCGCATTGATGTAAAGGTCAGTGGAAGATGGGACGAATAAAATTAAAAGGTTATAGGAATTGATTCGCGTGAACAAAGAACAGTCCGACAAGGACAAAAAGAGCCTCGCTAACATCCTTGACCGTTAACGGGTGTTACTAAAGAACCAGACTTCATACTTAATAAAGGATAAGCTGTTGAATGAGGACATAAAAAAAATCAATGCTAAGGTACCATCATTATTTTAGTTATTAATATACTTTTTACCTAGAATAAGACATAATATACACATATTATATTGATGTGTATATATGAATCTATATGTATATAATATAGATTTCGTAATTTTATTTTAATATGCGTGCCAATAGATAGATATTTGTGTTTAATATGAAACACATCAATAACAAAAAAATTAACGTTTCATATTTCCTCAAAATAAGTTATATTTTTTTAGATATTATTTTTTTTAAACAATTATATTTTGTTTTTTGTTTTTTTATAATATACATTATATAAAAACACATTTTACATTTATAGACAATCAAAATACTCAGACAGTAGCGTGAGCTGGAGAGCGAAAGAGACGAAGTCAATAAGATATGGTAAAGTATATTGCAAAGGACTGACATTGACGGGAATTTTACGGCAAGCATATTCGTCAAGTGCAAAGACAGCCTCTTCAAACAGAGGAAGTCTTTGGCAGAGTAGCAAGATGAGATAGACAAGCAACACTAAAATATCTAGAAGATTATTCACCAATTGGAAGGGATATCGACTTGAAGAGAACCAGCAAATCATATAAGAAGAGTTATTTATTTATTTTATGTGTTCCTCCCTTTTTGACAGGCGAAAACCTAAAAAATAAGATAAATGATGGACTAAAATATATATTTTATGTATTTTTTTTATTTATTTCTATTTACATTTTTTTAAATAAAAAAAACATAATGATGTTAAATAAACAATCAAAAATAATATTAAATGATTAGAGAATTAATAACAAATATAAAAGTAATAAAGGTCTCAATCGGAATGATCTGGACTCATCATCATCTATTGCGACCCAAACTGGTCAAGGTCTTCAGCTTTAACCGTTGTGCTGTAATCTATTCTTCGAGCCTCTGGAGCTCCCCTTTATTGGAACTGCCGAATCTCGGACTGAAAGTAATGTTGCTGTTATTATCTTTTCTATTATCTGAGGTGGGAGCATCCTTCCCGACTAACTTGGTCAGTTCTTTCTCGTACCTCACAAACAATTCTTCGTTTTATTGACTCAGTTTGGCTTGGTACTTCTCCATTTTCTTCAGACAATCCTTTTCGACCCTTCGCACTCTTTCACTTTCGCGGTCCACAGTCTGCTCCATTTTGGCTTTCGCCTATTTCACATCCTCTAATTCGTTCATGAGATCGATATTTTTTCTCTCCGATTTGGCAAAGGCAGATTTTATTTCCAAAATACTTGTCGTCATCCTGGCAATCTCGGAGTGTGCTTTCTACGAGTCTGACTTCTCATTTCCCCATTTGGCCTGGAGATCGATTAACTCTTCTTTGAGTTGGTTGATTTCTTTCTGTTTGTGAGCGAGTGCAGACATCGAGCTGAGCGTTTGCTCTTTGACCTTCTGGGTCAATTCTGCCTTCAGTTCCTCAATCTCCTCCCTTAATTCTGCCTTGCCCTCAATCTCTATTTTTTGCTTCATCCTTAACCGTTCTTCCTCGAACCTCTGACCGAGCTTAGAAACGTGGCTGTGGACTTTGACTGTGATCTGCTCTATCTATTTGTGGCTTGAGAGCCTAGAGTTTTCAGTTTATTGGCGCACTTTAGACAGCTCCTCTCTGAGATCCGACAATATTTATTTAATAGTGTTCCAGATTTAGAACTTAAAGTTTCTGAATTTGGACTAGTAAGCAGAATGCCTCTCTTCGTACAAAGTGAGGAGACCGACGGAGTGTTTTATTTACGAATTGGCTTTATCAAGCAAATTCTTCTTTTCGATGTTAGTGTTCTCAAGTTCGTTATTTATAAGTACAATCGACGCCAGAGACTATTCATGAAGCCTTTTGGTTCTTTAGAGGGAAAGAAGATGTTGCTCGTTGCTTTTCATCAAATCCGAGTTTTATGTTGTGAGCTTCTGGATCTGATTATAGAGGTTTGTGTCAGGGTTTTTGGATTATGAACGGTGATTGTCCTCGCTTGGTGACAGCTGTCGATCCAGCTGATTCTGGTAGGCTGCTTTTGTTTAGTTTAGTTGATCTCTGAAACGGGCAACTACAGCCTCGACTTGTTGTTTATGCTTGATTTCGCTCTCCAGTGATTGTTGTTGCGAAGAGGAGAGTTCGCGCTGGATTAATTATTTCTGTTCGCGGACGAGTGACAGTGCTTTCTCTAAATCGTTGACTCTGTCTTTGTGCCTATCGTGATTTAAGGTTGTTCTCCTCAGCTTCGTCTCATACTCCAAGACTCGCGACTGTTCTTCGGCCAATCTCCTTTTCAATTATCTGATCGTTGATTCTTTTTCCTATATCTACACTTTCGTGTTGATATTATTGGTGGGTTTGAGGTTGCTCACCCATTTTAAACTGTCATCTCGCTGAGCAAATAGTCCCATTTGTAGTTCTAGCTTGGAATTTATTTTCTTTTGTTAGTCGAGTTGCTCTTTTAATTATTCGATGCGCTTTTCATTAATGTTGATAGTCTTTTTGAGGGTATCATGACATTATGGAGTCTGCGGGGTGAACACTCCCAATACTCTTGTGCTAACGGGCGTGTGCATCTGTGTTCGCATCTCCGCCAACTCCCTCATTTGTTTGTTACAATCCTCACTAATGTTCTCGATCTACAAATCCTTTTGCTGTTTCATCAGCTTGTATGCATTATTGGCTTCCTCGAGATCTCTGGCTGCTTTCTTCTCCATGTCGCCAATCTGCTGGAGGTGCTTCTTCCTCAATGCTAGCAGCCTTTATTAGGTTCGAACTTATAGTGATTTTTAACTTTCCTGAAGTTTCATCTTCAAATCCTTTATTTCCAACTCATATTTTCTGAGAGTTTCGGAGCGATCAGCCACCTTATCTACCTCTTCGTACATATCTTTATAGACTGTTTGATCCTGTCTTAACTGTTCTATTTGCTGTCGGAATCTCTTGATTTGCTCGTCCTTTGCAGCCAATGAACGCTGTGCTTTTTGTAACTCTAACGACAATCCGGCTATATTGGAGCCTTCGTTCTGATCCTGTGAGATGGTTTGGTTTGACTTGTCTAATGCTGCGTTTAGCCTGCTTGCTTCGAGCGTGAGTTCCTTGACTTTCTCCTCTTGATAGCTGAGTTCTCGCTATTTTTTGTTATTCTGGCTTTGGAGTTTTGTATTTCTTTCTTGAAGTTACGATATTTAGTGCCTAAGTATGAGCATCTGTTCCTCAGACCGATGTATTTTGTTTTTGAGGGTTTCTTGTTCGTACCTGAAATCCTATTCTTTCATCAGGAGCCTGCTGTTCTCGGCCTCCAAAGAGGTATTTGATTTCTCCAGCCCCGTAACTCCTTTCGTGAGGCTTTCCTGGCTCTTTCGCAGGTCAGCTTCGCAAGCTTTAAGTTTGATTCGAAAAGTATCGTTTTGTCTTGCAAGTTCCTCGTTCTTGAGTTTGAGTTCTGAATTTTCCAGCCTTATGTTCTCAACTATTCTATTATGTGAAATCTCGGCTTCTTGGAGTTCAGCTTTAAGCTGGGAGTTTAGAACCAGTGCTCTCGCCATTTCTTCTGCATTGCTACTTTTGGATTATTGATCTGGTTCGAAATTATTAACATCATCATTGACCTCGTCCTAATGTTCCTTGTCGTGTTCCTCTTCACTGAGGACTTCTTCTTCGGTGAGTTTGAGGAGGAGTCGGCTGAGCCTGGCTTTGAGGGTGCGATTGGCCTTGATGAGGGTGCTGATGAGTTGTTCTCTCTGATGATTGAAGGTGTGCTGGAAGATGTCATTGATGCGTTTGTACATAAACTATTTGTTGTCCAACTGTTTGAGAATAGATACGCTTTCGTCTTGCAATACTTTCTTTTCGATGGTCGAGTATTGATGAGCAAGATAGTCTCTGTAATCTTGAATGCTCACCATATTTGTTTAGTTATTTTAGGGGTGATGATTTATTTGTTCTTTTTTTAAATATGATCTATATTTTTATTTTATTTATTTTATAGGTTTGCTTTAGAGATATATCTCATATTTAAATATCTTTGCTAACAAATATCGATTTTTTTCCACATTTTATTGAAATTTATTGTATTAACCTTTTTAAAAATTGCATACACATATAAAATACCAAAGATTTAGATCTACTTATATATATGCATTTTGTTATTATGATTCTTTAAAAAATAAATTTAGCAAACTAATTTTGTGTTGTTTTTAAATATTAAAAAATATTTAGTAACTGAAGTTATATTAATTTCGGAGGCCTAATTATTGTTTTAGGGTCTCAGAATTTTCCATTGAAAAAAACACGAAAAACATAGTACTATTAAATATAAACGCGAAGAGTGAGACAATGGACGCAAGATGATGCATCTTCATAAGTCTGTCTAGGGTTTCTTCATACCTTTGTTGTCATGGCCCAGAGAACGTGTTCCTGATTGGATCCTACTTTTCCGAACAATTCGAGTCGCCCACATCTTTTCGTCTACTATATTATCTCTTCCTAATTCTTACTTGCAGTTAATTCGTTCCTTAGATTTCCCTCTCCTTTCCTCGTCCTCCTCGTCAATTTCCCGAATTTGATCCATATCGTTGCTGTTCTTCCGGAGCACGTCAATTTTCTTCGCCAAAGAAGGCCTAAGTTTCAGCAGCTCTTCCATGGACAGGTCTTGAGGGGGAAGGCCAGGATCATTAGTGCCTCTTTTGCCTGCCTTACTGTAGATATTTATGCTATTATTTTTTATTCTGTTGTTATTGTAAGTCGAGTAACTGTCTGATGATATATTACTATTGTTATAATTATTGACGATTAGTGTTTGCGATGGTTGTCTCCTTCGACTGCTTCCAGCCGTAGTGTCCAAAGGAGGGCGGGCTGATGGTATGTTTCGTTGTTTCGTTCTGCTGCTGTGTGAAGCACTTGTTCTTCCATTACTATTTACCGGGTAGCTCGATTCTTTGTTTGTGTGGCGAAGCTGTTCTGAATTCTAATTGTCAGTCTGACCCATCGAGAAAGAGAAATCTTGGGAATGGTCGATGTTGTAACTCCTTTCCTCAACCGCCAGTTACTTGATAAAGGGGCGCAAGAGTTGGCTGAGTTTGGGAGGCAGGTACTTGCTGTTTTCCATGTGTGCCATTTGATAAGCGAGGCCAGCCACCTAATTGACGAATTGGGAATACTCGTCTTTGACTGGCCTGATGATTTCGGCTAGTTTTTATTGCAAGATTGAGAGGAGTGCGACTATTAAATTGTTATATCGTTACTATTGCTTGCGAGTTGCGAACCCTGAAAATATACTCATATATTGAATATAAGTAACACAATGTGTGATATATTGATAATATTTTTTTAATACTATTATTATTATTATTATTGTTATATATGAACATTAATGATTAATATATTAAAGTAAGATATAAAATAATTATAATTTTTAGCATAATTAATCTGATTGTTTAAAAATATGTTATGTATATAGATCAAATTAGGGAAAGAATATGAGAGTTTGAAATATATTTTTTATATAATAATCAGAAGTGGAGTTTTTTTAATCGATGTCTTCCAGAAAATCTAAAATATTACTATATAAAAAGATATATAGATATATAGATACACATCTATATATATATTTGTTGAAGTTTTATCAGATAATCAGCTAAAAATTATGTAGATAACTCTTTAATGTATATTTACTGGAAAAACGTATCAGTTAGTTTTCAATAAAAAGATACACATCGTCATCCAAAACAACTTCGAATAACATTCATTTAAAATTTAACCAATTCATTTTTAGCCATTTTTTTTAAAGTATTCCTAGTATTCATCAATATTCGTGATATAGTTGGAAACAATAAAAAAAATAAAACAGTCTAGATTTATTTAAATATCTTATTTAAAAAAATTTTTTTTTTTTGTCTGATCTCATCAATATTATATATTTTGTTTCCTTAAGATACTTTGAAAAAAAAGAAAAGGTATAAAAAAGAATTAAAAAATAAAAAAAATCTTTAAAATATTATTATAATTTTTTAATAATAAATTCCTTTGTCTATTTTTCAAAAAAGTTCCAAAAAAATTAATTTTTCTCCCTTTCATCGTCTATTAGAAAAATATATCTCCCAATGAGTTTATCTTCAAACATATCAAATAAACTGGACGACTAAAACACCCACGACGGGCTAATCACCAAGTAAATCGTAGAATTAAGAGAACTGAATAAAAGTCTCCTCTCTAAATGTGCTGAGTTGTAGGCTAAAATCTCAATATAGACGAGGTTAAATTAGTTCAATGACAAACAAGTTATATTCGATTTAGAAAATGATTTAAAGTTTTTCAAGGAGGTTGAGACGCAGACTTCCGAGTTCAGTTTCGATAGTTGTTAGGCGGGAACAAAGACACCTTGCCTAGCACCCAAAACTGTGTTTCATAGCCTCAACGACGTAGACAAGGATTCGAACCAAACATCGACACCTGAGCACCCTAAAATCCAGAGCCAGGCGCATTTCAAACGAATTCAATCCTTTATCTCAGAAGAAGAAGTTGAAACTACCGAAAAACCAGAAACCCATGATTTTTCTAATGTAAGTAACAGCTAGAAAATCAGCCAAAAAATGATAGAGTGTATGGAGAAATGTGGGCAGTTCAAAAAACAAAGCCTAAAGAGAAGTCAGACTCACGCTAAATACAACCGACTCCAAGATATGCTGAACCGCTTCGAAGTGGAATTCAAAACTACAGTTACAAGAATCCAGATGTACGAGCAGACTATTAACGAGACATACAGGCTACTTAATCCCAACTTGCTACCGGAAAGTCAAAGTCTCATTCCTGAGCCGTCTTCCGGAAAATGGATTCATGAAATCTTTCAGGACCTTGTTGAAGAAATTGGAAACCAAAGCTCCAAAATTTACGAGTATGAAAAAACGTAAAATACTTTAGAAGAAGAACTCAAAGTGTGTAAGAGAGATGTCGAGAGAGCTTGCAAGAAGCTCATGAAGGTCACAGGAAGCAAATCCAAAGACATTCTGGAGCAATGCAGGATATTGAGTCTGAAGATGGAGCCAGCCGATCAGCAAGTGAGTTTCAATACTCTCCCCCCAATCACCCCGGAGGCCGATCAAGACATAATGTCATTTAAAGATAGTGAATGTACAACAGTGCCAAATCTAAACGCATTCGAGCTGCAATCCAAAGCCCATGAATTTATCGAATTAACGGTCGAATTATAGAACAAAGACTCCAGAATCAATTGTCTTGAAGATGAACTAAGACGCTGCCGAGAAGAATTGGCCAAAATAGAGCAAGGTGGAACCAGTTAAAACAAGGTAAATGAGGAACTGTCGTAGTTTTTTCCTAAATGCAAGCAGGATTCTGTTAGGATGGAGTCCATAGAAGATGAGGTGCAAAACTTGAGGCAGCTCAGCACTCCCATAAAAGCAATAAACCCAGGTTCTGTGACGCAGGTCGACAACGATTACTCGAAGACGAGCCTTCAAAACTTGGCCCTCTCCTGCAGCTCAAAAATTCAAATGCCTTTTTCGAGTGGCCATTTTATGATTGTGGCAGAGAAGCCAAAAAATGTTTTAGCAGCAGGGCCACCTACTTGTAAAAAAGTGTTATTACCCCAAGATGAGCTAAGAAAATTATAGATTAGATATTAATAACTGGTGAAAGAAAATGATAGGCTGAAGCAAATAGTTTCGGGGGGTCCACACTTCAAATGTCAGTGTGAATTTACTTAAGAAGGCATCATATGAATATAAAATATAAGATTCCAAAAAATTATGAATGCATATATATATTCTGTATATAATATATAAAGAGATAGAATATTTAGTTATTTATTTTTTTAATATATATATGATTTAGCACTATATATTTTAAATATATATACGTATATATATTATTATCGGTGTTATTATATAGAAATATAAGATGTATGTATTAAAAAGTTCAAGAAGTTACTAACAATCTTTAAATGTCTGTTTGTAAAATATATGGCTTATTGTCCCATACCCTTTTGTGCATAGACATCGACTTTCGAATGCTTCCTGACTTGTCAAGTTTGTGCAACATATATGTTGCTTTCGATGAACATTAAAGCATTTATTTACTTAGTTTATTACTTTTTATTTTATTTTTACTTCCATAAAATGGCTCTTTTTTCAATGAATATTAATGTCAATATAGAAAAGCTCTAATTTTTGAAATTAGCAAAAAAAATATAAAAATATAAAAATATTCACAAATGTAAACAAAAAATATTATGCAAAATTTTCAATAAAAATATCAATAAAATCCTTTGAAAGGAAAAGGGTATACGTTAAACCCGCACATCCCATTGGGAATCGTATACGAGTCTCCGTAGCAGAAGAATATATTGTTGCATTGGCTGCCATCGGGACCCACAGAGAGACAGCATTGTTCAAACAGCAAGCCACAAACTACTTTAGTTGGACAACAAATCTGGTTTTATATGGTGAGACTTCGAACTCGTGACTCCGGACGAGGTTGTGTTTGCAGGCTGGACTGATACACTACGACGATTATTGTGAGTGTTGTTGCTAGCAATGTCAGAAGGAGGACTCGGCGGGTATAATTCTTTTGAAGCTAAGGAAACATTTTTTTATATTATTTTTTAATTATTGTGTAGATCTATATCTATATATAAATCAACTTTCCAATTGCGATTTCGAAAAGCAAAAAAAATAAAAAATATCCAACAGGAAGTGTTTATTCAAGCTAGCGAAAATATTTCTATAATAATATAAATTTGTAATTATACTTTCCTTTATGGTGTAATAATAAAACAGAAAACAATATCAAACTTTAAAAAAAACTATGGATATCTAGATATTTAATATTTATTTTTTTTGACTGAAAGGTGTGTGTATTTTTTCAATCAAAAGTCA
>JAHDVE020000364.1:0-32938 GCA_022606495.2 Halesus radiatus | reverse complement strand
TTAATTACCCTCTTAATTACTATTCTTTCAAATAACAATAATGTACCGTCCAACGCTGCCGATTATATTAAATCTCTACTCTCTTGTCTTTCCAATGCATCCGAAACTGAAAAAAATTCTTCAGTGGAATAGTAGAAGTCTATTCTCCAACAAAATTGAACTTGTACAGTTACTTGATGAACATGACATTTCAGTTGCTGCCATCTCCGAAACGTGGTTAAAACCCTCGTATCAATTTAAGATCCCTGGTTATCATTGTCTTAGACATGATAGACCGGATGGCAAAGGTGGCACTGCTCTTATTATCCATAACTCTATCCCTTTTAAAGAAATAATTTTCCACACTCTCTCCAACAATTTTCAAATAGTAGCAGCTGTTGTATATGATATTACAATATTATCAATATATATCCCTCCCTCTATAACTTTTGTTGAAAACGAGTGGACATCATTTATGTCTCAGATTCGTCACCCGTATATGTTACTTGGTGACTTTAACGCCCATTCTCCCTCTTGGGGTAGTGAATTAACAAACCGTTCTGGCCGTAATCTATTAGATTTCATGGATACCTATAATCTATGTATTTTAAACGACGGGTCCCCAACTCGTTTCACTGCCCCGCAACATAGGAAAAGTGCGGTGGATTTATCTCTTTGCTCATCTTCGGTGATACCCAAATGTTCTTGGAACATTCTTAAAGATCCCCTTTCCAGTGACCATTTCCCTATAATAATTACCTTCCACCATCTAACGACCTCTCATTCCTTTTCGGTAAACAATGACTTTAAATTTAAAACGAAAGACGCGAATTGGAGAAATTTTTCTTTAGAATTAGACTCCATTGTTCAATCAACTAAGTCCTCCCTTGCTAACATCAGTTTACAGTGTGAATTGTTTCCTAACATAGTTATAAAAGCTGCAGAAAAAACACTACAAAAACGCAATGTTAACATTAAAATAAAACCTTCGACTCCATGGTGGGATGAAGAATGCACTGCTGTCGTTAACTCCAGAAAAGAAGCAATTTCCATTTTCCGTAAATGTATGTCCCTCGAAAATTTCCTTTCTGTTAAACGCTCACAGGCAGAAGCCAAACGTATTTTGAAAAATAAAAAGCGGTCTGGATGGCGAAAGTTCTGTGAAAACTTGTCTCCTGAATCTTCCCAGTCATCTGTATGGTCTAATTTTAAAAAAATCGGTTCTTCATATGCTCCGCAGCGTTCCAAACACATTCCAGAAGAAATTATTAAAGATTTCGCTTTTAAGATAGCTCCTCCATCAGTTGCCAGATGTGACGAAATGCCTTCTTTTATTTCTTATCCATCCCACTCTAGCTGGCTCGACTCTCCTTTCTCTATAAGTGAATTAAAACAAGTAATCACTTCCGTTACAGACTCTTCTCCTGGCCCCGATGGAATAATATATAGCTGCATTAAAGCATTCTCAGACATGTCGATTGAATATTTCTTATCCCTAGTTAATTACATGTTCGAAACAGGATTTATTCCGGAAGTCTGAAAAGTTCAAAAAATCCTTCCGATTTTAAAACCAGGGAAAAATCCATCCGAAATCTCATCTTATCGTCCTATTGCTCTTTCGTCGTGTTTAACGAAAGTAGCAGAACATTTGATAAAGAACAGATTGGAATGGTTTGTCGAGAATCAAGGAATTATCTCTCCAAATCAATATGGGTTCCGGAAAAAGAAATCAACCATGGACAATTTAAGTGTGTTGACAACAGACATCCGTATTTCTCAGTCCCTTAATTCTTAGACTCTGGCAACATTCCTTGATCTTTCGTCAGCTTACGACGATGTATTAATTAATGTATTGAAAGAAAAATTAATAAAAATTAAAATTCCCTTAAAATTAGTTCAATTTATTATTAATTTGCTAACTGACAGATCCATTATTATTCATTTTTCCTCAAAAACAATAAATCGCAAAATATGGAAAGGGTTACCTCAGGGGTCCGTAATCAGTCCATTATTATTTAATATTTATATAAGTGATTTAGACATTGTAATCCCTTCTTCTATCAAACGACTTTATTATGCTGATGATTTCCTCATATATTTAACTCACAAAAATCTACCCCACGCTGTTAAGGAATTAAATTTGGCTTTACATAATATTAAAAAGTGGTTGTTGGACAAATGGAATGAATTTAGCTACCTCTAAAACAAAGGTAGTGGCTTTTACGCGCAAAAGAAAAATACCCCCTTTTTCGGTCTGTTTTGATAATGTCCCTCTCCAAATCGTTAAGCAAATTAAATTTCTTGGGATACTTTTGGATCACAAACTTTCCTGGCTCCCACATATTCAGAATATTTCGGCTAAGTGTGAAAAAGGGGTTAATATGATGCGTGCTGTTTCCAGAGTGTGGTGGGGATCTCATCCTACTACTCTTAAATTAATGTATAGTTCCCTAGTGCGAAGCCATTTGGATTATGGTACATTTCTTTTCGATCCTCTCCCTAAATATTTGGATAAAAAACTTGAAAGAATTCAATCCAAAGCGCTTAGAATGATTATTGGAGCGATGAAATCTTCTCCAATTAATTCTCTCCAGGTAGAATGTGTTGATCCCCCCTTATTTTTGAGAAGACAATTTCTGGCTGATAAATATATTTTGAAATCTTTTTCTATATCGCGTCATTCTTTAGAACAAAGCCTTGATCATTTGTTCAATAATTTAAACAACGGAAAAAGATTGACAGATAATAATCGATTTCCTCTCCTTCTAAAAAGTTTTCTTACATACAAATCACTGTCTTCTTCCCTCCAAAATCTACAAAAAGATCCTATCCTTCCCATCTTCACTATCCCATATTATTCTATCAATTTTTTCCCCTCCGTAATAACTTCTGACTTTCGGACTAACATTTTAACTTCATCTAATCAAAACGTTGAGGAAAATTTTAAAAACATTATATCTTCCAAGTTCCCTGGTTTTTCACTTATTTATACAGATGGTTCTAAGTCTGATAACAAAGATTGTGGAGCTGCGGTTCATATTCCCGAATTCAATTTAGATCTGTCTTATAAATTACCTAAAGAAATATCTATTTTTACTGCAGAATGCTTCGCAATTGAACAAGCTTTAATTCAAATCCAGCGTCTCAATATCCAATAGCCTTACTGTGCACTGACTCTCTAAGCGCAGTATTGAAAATTTCCTCAAATATCAACCATTATCCAGAAGACTATATTATTTGTAATATAAAAAACACCTTCAAATCATTAAATGATTCAAATTTCGAGACAATATTGGTTTGGGTCCCTGGGCATTTAGGAATTGAGGGTAACTAGAAAGCCGATTCTCTCGCTAAACTTGGAACAATTTCCGGCTCTTATCCCTTAGATTTTAGAATTCCTATCTCTGACGTCATCCCTACTCTTAAATCCAACATGATTCACTCCTGGGAAGAAAATTGGGCTAAATCGAAAACCCGAACTGGTGCTTTTTACGCTGGAATACAAAACCACATCCCATGTAAACCTTGGTTCCACGGCAAGAAAAAATCCAAAAGATTTATTTCCTGTATCTCAAGAATGAGAATTGGTCACTGTTCTATAGCATCACATTTGTTTAAAATCCATGTCCGAGATAGTCCACTCTGCCAGTGCGGCGTGGAAAATGAGACCCTTGACCATGTATTTTTTAATTGTAAAAATCGTTCGTCCTTCAAAGGCATTTATCGTTTACTTTTTAAAATCACCCACCAATCTCCCCTTAATATCCCATATTTACTGTCTCTCAACAATTCTCGCATTTTCTCAGTTCTATATAAGTTCATAGACTTGAATGACTTCAATATTTGAGATCTCCTATTCCCTTATAGACTTTACATAAAAATACAAACATTTGCTTAATTTTAATGGCACATAGCACTCTCCTTAGGGTGAATTGCCTTATACAAAAAAAAAATAATAATAATTTAAAAGATACCCCCAGATATCAAGGAGACATACAATCAAGGAGAACATCATATTTGTTCAATAGACAATGTAAGAAAGATCAAAACAGCGTAAATCTATGTATATAAAAATCAATGCAAGTTTGTCCTCGACGTTCTCGAAAATTACTCTACCGGTTTCGCTGAAAATAGCACAGTTTTTTTCCTATTAGTGCCGGGAAGGTTTAGTAGTTTGAATAAAATCCAATATGTAAAACTGTTGTTATAACGTTTTAAAATTAGTGTGAAAAACATTGAATCCGCCATGTTTTATTTAGGTTTGCCCATAGATATAACAGTCTGGTTAGCCACAGATCGCATATTCAAAAGAAGAAGGTTTTTTTGTGTAGAATATTTTCAAAGTGGAAAACATGAGTAGGTACCTACTTGAGAACTTTATGATTTAGATATATTTTGAAAAAATAATCGTTTGGAATGAAATAAAATATTCAAATGAATGTTTCTTTATTTGAAGACAGTTACTTTCGCTGTCAAATCAATTAAGGCACCCTAATGACAAGCAAGAATTCACAACTTCATAACTTTATTCCAAATCCCGAGAAAGGCCGGGTACACATCAGCTAGTACATCGTAAATACGTAGTTATTATTATTTATTGAACCTACCAATTAATTTATTTTTTTTAAATTTTCGTGGATGTATGCTCTGGGCACGTTGCCTGTTTTGCGTACTTAAATAAAATGAAATAACGCAATGTATTAAAAAATCTTATTAAAATTAACATTTTAAAAAAATTCTTTAAAAAAAAATAGGAAAAGATGATTACAGATGATTAATAAAGCTATATTTTATGGCGTAGGCTCAAATAATATTAAAAAAGCAGTTTTTTTTCGGGAAATTGACTAAAGAATATTTATTAACTGGTATTTCTTTATATAAAAATCGCATGAATAATAAAGACAGGGTTATTATAACAGGAGTTGATTTACGAGTATGTTATGCATGTTCTCGTAACAAGTATTCTTAGAATAGAGCGTAGCGTAATGTTGTGCAAATATGAATATAATGCCAAAAATATATTCGTAATGTGCCAAGCGTAAAAAATACCCTTTTTTTACCGTTACTGTTACTCACACTAAGACCGGCTCGCTTCGTCCTACGTCTGAGGTTTAGCCAAATTTAAATCTCAAATCATCATTTTTTTAACTCCGTTACGTAGAACGTGATGTAAGTAATACCATTATACATAAAAGTCAATAATATTTAACCTATAGTTAGATATGAATATTAAAATGGAGTTTTAATTGTAAGGAGAATATATGACGCGAATGTGAATGGAAGAAGAAGCAGGGGACGCCCGAGGAAGACATGGCACGATCAAGTGAATCAAATACTCGAGTCGGGCCATGTCAGAAGTCGGAATAACAGAAGAGAATGTATGAGGCGTTGTGTGAATGTGAATGAAGCAAGAAGTGTATGCCAAGATCGAGTTGATTAGCGGTCCGTGCTCTCTGCCTACCCCTGCGGAGAAACGGCATGATGGTTAGTTAGATAGTTAGTTAGTTAGTTAGTTAGTTAGTTAGTTAGTTAGTTATTTAGTTAGTTAGTTAGTTAGTTAGTTAGTTAGTTAGTTAGTTAGTTAGTTAGTTAGTTAGTTAGTTAGTTAGTTAGTTAGTTAGTTTGTTAGTTAGTTAGTTAGTTAGTTAGTTAGTTAGTTAGTTAGTTAGTTAGTTAGTTAGTTAGTTAGTTAGTTAGTTAGTTAGTTAGTTAGTTAGTTAGTTAGTTAGTTTGTTAGTTAGTTAGTTAGTTAGTTAGTTAGTTAGTTAGTTAGTTAGTTAGTTAGTTAGTTAGTATAAAGTTCATATATTTTAGACGCCTCGGTCGTTCCTAGATTTTGATTGAAAATTCTGGCTTTTGTTATATAAATACATTAAGTATTACTTTTTAATTTTCCTAATAACCATATCTTATTACATACCTTCTCCCGCCACTTTTTGTTATTGTTTTCTTATTATTTTTTTATTAGAAGGGTATACCGTACATTCCCATGCACTGTATTCCCAAGAGATAAGATACTGTGGGATCATATGCAGAACATATAGTACAGTTTTTGGAAATTAATATATTACAATGTATGACATTTAAATTCATAATTAACATTCACAATACATTATTAACATTTAATTTAAATAAAAATATTTTTGTTTTAAGCCACTTTATTTTATTTATATATATTTCGGCATTCGACCGGTTTCGGTTGGACTCAACCTTCTTCTGGAATGTGATATGTTATAAAGACACACATCACTGGTACATTATATAATTTTACCTACTGTATTAATGTATGTTTTGTGTTTATTTATATATATTTCGGCATTCGACCGGTTTCGGTTGGACTCAACCTTCTTCTGGAATGTGATATGTTATAAAGACACACATCACTGGTACATTATATAATTTTACCTACTGTATTAATGTATGTTTTGTGTTTAATTATGTTTCAGTATACATTTTGTCCTAATGAAGAAACTTTTGGTTTTGAAACATGTAGATGATTGATTATTTATTAAAGAAGCGGTTTAAATAAATAAAAAATATCATTTTATAATTGAAATTTAACTAACTTTGGCTTTAGGTTGAAAACAACCAGCCCGAAACCAATAGGATCCCTATGTGAAAACGGTTCCAAGACCCAACATACGTTCGATTCGACACACTTTAAAAAAAATATATAAAGTTATTAAGATTTAAAAAAAAAACACTAAACTAACCCGAAAACATAATCTAACCTTACTAACCTAAATATATATTTTTTAATAAAATAAAATGAAATCTATTAAAAAAAATTATTAATTAAGTTATGTCAGGATCGGACTACATTTTTTCGTACTTTTAATGACTTCAAGTCACTTTATTATTATCCGTTCACCCGTGAAAATTGATTTTTTTTTTACATTCGATGGCACTAAAAATAAATATGTCTGTAGTAATTTTTAGTTTCTTTTTTTAACAAAGAGAATCAAATTTGTTATGCTACTTATTCAGTTGAGCAAGTAGTTTAGTGTTTTGTTATTGCGACAGATGTTTCGGCGTTCCAAGCCATTTTTAAATTGGCTATTTCTTGGTACGTATTCTTCGTTTTTTTTTCTTTTTCTTTAGAGTCCCAACTATTCCCAACCGTCTGGAGCCACTGAGACTATGGCATCCCCGATTGGTGTATATTGTGAAGCTGAAGGTAGTGTGCATATAGGGAAGAGGTATATGGGAGAGTACCTGGCTATTCAGATGCGGCCACCAAAGATAGTTACAGCCATTTCAAACAACGTTTCAATTCCGAATGGTGGTCTTTCACCGGGGCGATACTAAGAGTATCTTCCACTCTGAAACGTGCTGAAATTTGCTATATATTATTTTCAATCAATTAGTTGTGAAATAACACAAATTAATTAAATAAAATTTGCTTTCGCATGCCGGGATTTGAACCCACGACCTTCGGATTCGTAGTCGAGAGCCTTACCCCTCGACCACGGATACCGTCTAATGTTGGTTATAAAATATTCTTAGAAAAAAAATAATTAAAAATATTATGCCGTACTCATACTCATCTTTTAGACGTTTTCCTAATATACGAGAATACAACATTTGTAAACATTTAATGTTTTTAGATCAACAATAACAAAAATTGTGACTTCCATTTTAAGTGTTTTTTTTTTTTAATATGTTAATACTCTTATGAAATTCAAAGAAAACCTTTTAGTAAAAATATCTAAAATTGCTTTAGTTTTGAAAGTCATAGAAACTGGAAACAGTCGCATGAATATAATATTTGTACCAACAGATTTACTCAACTAATACGATAAAAAGAAAAGTTGGGAATATTTTCCATTATTACATAATTGTCCAAAGCATTCGTTTATTTCGTTCGTTTTGAAACGTAGTTGCTTCATCTGAGGCTTGCTTGTTTTGCTTATTCCTTTTCCTATGAAAACTTCTCCTTTGTACAGAACAACCCAACGTAATTTAATTCACCTTTCTCTCAGCGGTTTTCACCGTACGATTATTTATCATTTTCCAACGATACATCATATGTTATATGTAGGTCGATACTAGGTAGTGGTGGCGGTTCGAGATATCATTGTGAGTTCAATATTACTGATTTATAAAATGATAGAATGTCGGCTTTCTGTGAGCAGATTTTCTTCTTTATCGAATATTTTATATTATTATTCTCATTAGAAAAAACCGCCACTGCACACCGATGCATAGGTGTATTTTCAGAAAAAAAACATTATTGTATACAAGCGTGTTGCTTATAGGGCCGGACAATTAAACGGTGAAAGGGCCTGATCATAAAAAAATGTGTAAGTTTTTTTAAAGAGCTTTCTTTAAATGAAAAATAGTACATACAGTATTTATGTACCAACAACGAAATAAAAAATGTTTTGGTTTATTTTGAACAGCGTGTATATTTTCACAACAACAACAAAAAACAAACTTACACTAAGTAAAATAATGAAAAACAAACATTTTTAAAATTTACAATTTCCCAAATACGGCTTATAGAACCAACCACTACGATTTTGTTTAAATAAATCTATAGTGTCCGCGTGAATCATTTTCCAAACACTTCAGAATATCAGCACATGCTTTATGTTCCTATTCAGTGCAATTTATGGATAATATCTATTGTTTCACGGCAAATTGTCAACTTATATGTAACAGTAGAAACAAATATCAACTTACGGCTTGTTAAAGTCCGCAGTTCTTACCAAGACGTTGATTTATTTGGGTGTCCTTAAAGCCAATTTACCCTGGATTTTCTTAAAGTCGCACAAAAGCTGAACTTCATTGAATATTGAGACGTACAACACAATATTTTTTTACCATTATATTATTAATGAAATGGTAATAACATGCCATGGTACGTAGTAATAATACATCTAATTCATTATACTAAATTCCATCACTGAAGAGTGTACCTTACTACAAAATAAATCTATGCAAACAAATTAATTGCTACGTATAAGAAAAACTAATATCAATGCCATCGGCTTAGTTATGACGTTAGTTACTGGTGCATCATTAGGTTGATGACACAATGACGTAAAAAAAATACGTACACAGCAAAGTCATGTATTATAGTTTCTTCAAAACGGGGGGGGGATCGTGGCTATCGGATGGTCGGCATTACACGGACTCACACTATGTATGCATGAGGATTGTTTGTATTCTGATAGGGGTTACTTTAAAAAATACCAGAAAGTTGATTGTTAATGTTATTTATGATGGTAAAAATGTACAAATGTACAGAGCGGTAGAGATGGAAAGATTTCAATTGCAGTGCGGTTGGTTGGAGACTTGTTTTGCCTGAACTCAATGGCGGTTTTCTCTATGGTAATACAAACTTGTATCACAATTTTATCACCCTTTAAACAACGCTAATTCAAATTCCGTGCTAAAAGATCCACCCGTCCGTATTAATACTGCCCGAGAGCGAGTCCGAAATGTATCCCATACGTGCGTTATGAATTCAGCGGCTATAGGACTAAGAAATATTTCATACAAAACATACTTGTTGCGCTCTAGTGGTAAACCGTGGAAGCGTGACAACCTTAGGAATGGGTGCGCAGCGACTAGAGGATTTTTTAACACCAAATTTGTGCTGAATAGAAATTTGCAAATTTTTTTTGTTTGTTAATTATACAGAATATATTACTTTTTACAAAAACCAGAAGTTTCAAAAATTCTAGACACCTATAAAAAAGACTCAATATTACAAATATTCAAAGATGACACGTTAAAACAATCAAAACTGAACTCATCATTAGGGCATAAATATGACTAGTAAATATGATATCTCAATTCCTTTGTTTTCTACACAATAAATGCACAATCATTATAATTACAAAGGGATAAAATATTTTAATGCACTTCCTGAAGGAGGAAAAAAATTGATATTATTAATTTTTTTAATTTAAAAACTGAACTTCATTAATTCAAATGGCACTCCATTCTAGTAGTTATGATACATTATACATTAAAACAGACGGAAAATTAACGACCTAACCTTTTTACTAAAATCGTTAAATTGTAAATTCGATTGTTCTGAACTCCTGCATTTAATCACCTGTAGATACCTAAACGAACTAGAAGACAGACATTAACATTTTAGATATCTATATCCCGTTCCAACTACACTTTGAATTCCTCAATTCAACACTTACACAGTCTCGGTAACAAATACTTAAATGATATGGATGTATTTGACAATAATCTAAACTTCAAAAGAAATTTCAAAAGAAGGATGAACGAATTGTTTCTGCTTAGTTTAAAAATTATTGTTAACTACAACTTTTAAATTATTTACTTATTTGTTATTAATGTTAATATTGACTTTGTAGATATTGTACTATTTACTTTTTTCAAGTGTAATTTAACTTTGATTTTATAAATCTGTATGTAAAAGTCCTCTGGGCGTTTAAATAATAAAATAAATAAAAATAAATTGTACAACCTACACCAAACTCAAGAGTTGTTTCTCTTCATGGCGTAGTAATAATTAAAACATAACATTTATAAAGTATTATATCATTTCCATCACATGTTTCATTTTATAACAATTAATAAATAAAAATAAATTTAAAAAATAATTTTGTCTTCCCTTGCCAATGTAAAAACGGGTGATTATTACGTAACTATAATTATTTGCCAGTATTCATGGCACGCCTTTACCGTATTTTGGCCCAATGTTCTACTCGGTGCTTCCAGTCCGCCCCTATTGAAATTCTAATTTCGCACATCCTGCAACTTTACCCTCAGAACTTACTTCGGAGCTCCCGGGGTAACGGATATATTTAAATTGAGATCACGATCAAATTAAGCCGACCGGAAGCGAATGTTGTAATTAACCCAGATTTACAGAGATTCTTCTTAAACAATTGTCCGGAAATAGAGCCCAAATCCTGAAATCCAATTAATGACGTCACAACACGCAATTCCGTAGATTTCGAATTACGCTTAAAAGGTTCGAGGTGCCGATCTATTTGGGAATTTGTGTCTCTGTTGAGCGCTACGTTCTAACCTTTTATTTCAGATAAAAGCGTCATTTATGAGAAAAGGGGAGAGGTTAGAACGGAGCTATCGTAGGAATGCCTTTGGGCAATAACATATTTTTTCAACTTGCAAACTTTCCTCTTGGATGGGACATAAAAAAACTCTATAAAAAAGTGATTCGTCTTCTTAATATTTGAATGGTCGTAAAGCTAATAATCAGTGGATCCGTAAGCTCTCTCGTAAAACTCGATACTTTATCTTTCTAGGTACATTGTTTTATTATGAATATGATGGAAACTGAAAGCTTGGGAAATTTAACGATGATTTGTGTTAAATTGCAACGAATTCGATAAAAAGCATTTTAATTGGACAATAAAAACTTCAACTTAAATAAAAATGGTTAAGAGGAACAGCTGCGCTGTCTGTTTCATACATACCTTAATTTTGGATTTGAGGTCAAAATAACCATCCAAACTGAATTATATATTTGTTTTTAATTAAAGATTAAGTAAATATCTAGTACGTATGAGAAGTATTTTATTTATATTTGTTTTAAATTATGAAGTAAAAGGAAATGAAAAAAAAAAATCCTAATTTCAGAGGCAACTTAGAAAATTATTTGTGGGTTAATCATATTTTAAAAAAATATATCATATTTGCTATTTAAATATGATTACGTAAATAAAAATATAAAAACAAAACATTAAAAAAAAATGTTTTTTTAGGGTCGATATTTTAAATTAAGTACGGCAAATTTGTGTTTCAACGTAAATTGGTCGTTTTAAATTTAATTTAAAGTCCACCATAATGCTTATTTTAATATTTTTTTGATATTTTTTTTATTTTACATTTCATTATATTTTCAAAGTAGATGGGGTAAAACATTTTTTTTAAATCACATTTAGCCCCAAATAATTGTTAAGGGTGCCTCTAAAATAGCCAAAAATCAATACCTTTAATGGCCTATATTTCATAATGTATAACAAAAATAAATAAATTACTTCTAATCCGTACTTATTATACTTTTTGATGAAAAAATATCATTAGGTGTAGGTGAGTATTTCGGCCTCAAATCTAAAATTATTTTTTGTATGAAACAGGCCGCGCAGCCGTTCCTCTTAAACATAATATATTTGATCATTGAAGTTGATAATATTAACACATCCCAAATGAAAAACTAATCCGTAAAAACAACAGAAAAATAAAAAGGTATCAGTCGCATCTGGGGCTCGAACCCAGGACCTCTGTCTATCCGGGACAATCGCTTTGCCAACTAAGCTAATGAGACCAGTTCAATTTATTCAATTTATTTAATCTACACCGATATCATACTTCAAATTGTTAATATTATCCTTCATTTTAAATCCCATATTATTGGCTGCTATCCTTATGATGATTGCAAAGTTCTTCCCGAACACAATTGCAATCGGAATAGAGTCTTGGATATACCTACCCGATTTTTATTTATATGAGACATATATTGACTTATTTTACAAGTCAGGAATGAAGTATTCAAAAAAAAATTATAACTTATTGAAGTTTATAAACCTCATTGAAATATTTAATCATTGAAGAAGATAATATTAACACATCCCAAATGAAACACGAATCCGAAAAAACAACGGATTGTGTCTCGGCCATTCACAGAAAAGATATTCTGCAAACTGGAAAACTGACTCCCATTTCTTACATGACATCGAGAAATAAACACGAAGGCGCATCAAATCGAGCTCAAGTTTAATTAAATGAAAACTCGGGTACCTACGTTATGGATTTCTTTTGTTATACGACGTTTACGATATTTTGGATCTGTAATGTCGCGGGGCGTAAATATAGCTAAATCGACAGACTCTTTTTATCAGAAGTTCCTTCTTGTTCACGGGTCAGTTTATAGATTTGTATATTCAATTTGATAGTAGGAATACACTGATTGTCAAGCATCCCTTCTACAAAAAGTCACCGACCGCCTCTGATATATAGGGTTATTAATGTGCTGAAATATAATTTTCTACCAAAGAATTGATCTTACTGAAAGAGCTTTGAGACTCTGATAAAAGTATGGAATATTATGCCTTTGTTCGTATAAACTTTTATGAGCTAATAATTTAACCAATTAATTTTGCACTGATTGAACATTATTGATGTTTGTTTTACAAGAAATTCCCCAGGCTGTAATTCCATACCTTATAACAGATTCAGTGTACAGATTGGAACAAAGAATTATTATATAAACATATAAACGCCATATCTACGCTCCACTTCTCTACACAAGCATTGCTTAAAAGAAAAATCTAGTATTATTATTTGAATAAAAATGTATTAATTTGCAATACTAATAAAAAATGTCCCCATTGGTAGGAAGTTTTTTTTTGTTATGTTATTAAAATTGTTTTGATGATAAATATAATTTTTTTGTTTCTCAACATCTCTGACGAGCAGATTCGAAAGTCATTAAGAAAAATAATTCAAACCAATCAAAAAAAATCCAAATGCCCGCACGCAATTTCGAGTATCCCCGTAATACCTCTTATTTTTATACGTAGAACTAATTTTGAAAGAAAAAACTCATTAAATTTCATAAAAATTATATGCTTGTAGTAAAGATCTAACGTTGTTATTTTTCTCGGAGAGAATTTCTAGGTTTTGAAGAACCTAATAAATATCACGTGTCCGGATTTTATTAAAATATTTTCTATTTCGTGTTGTCAAGTAAGGCATGTCTCCTACGCCCAGTACTTACGTTCATACTGATAAGGTTATATATAATACAGGTGTGGCAATGAGGGGTGCCAAAATGGGCCTCTTATATGGGGGTCGAACCCATGATGAAATCTAAGTACAATCACCGACTAGCTCTTTCTTGGATTGTACTGTGGAAATAAAGGAGTCGGCGGGGAAAAGGACCCTTACCATCATAAGACGGGGATTTCGCCTAAAAAACAGACATAAAAATGAAGCCGCTCCATTGGGCAGGACAGGACACGTAGCAAGGATAAATGATAAACGTCGGGACTAAACTTGGGTGACTGGATGCTGCGGACCCTAGTAACAAAGGAACTCTGAGGAAACGGCAGCATTTATTGCAAAATAATACTTTTATGATATACTAGCTGAAGTGCCCGGGGTTGACCTGGGTTATGATGGTTTGGAGTAAAGCTTTGAGGTTGTCATGCGTTACCCGTATACCTACCCATAAACTTACCCACACCATTACCCCTACCTCTACGCACTAGTTTTCCGCTTATTTTGAATGTCAATCAGCGAAATTTTACCAAGAAGTAGATTTGTATACAAAACAAAAAAACCCGGGATATTAGACAACATTGGGCAATTTTAATAGCGGTTAACTACTGCCCGTGAGGCTTGTCGTACGTGAAAAATATTCAACTTTTTCTCTTCGGTTTTGCAAAGGGGTTTAGGGGCAAACTTTATGCCTCGACCACACAAACGCCCAACGTCCCAACCTGAACTCGGTTCGGGTTGGGACGTTGGGCGTTAGTACAGTGACTGACTATAAATCGGGCAACTACACCATCGGCCAACGTTCCAACTACGAATTCCAAACTAGTGATGCCATTTTAGCTAAAATCTATCGATTTACCGATATTCCTAGAAAGTCTACTGAAATTTATAATATTATCGACATAATTCGTTTCTCATAATACCGGAAACAAATATAACGGATAGCTGTTGCGCCTGTTTTAGCTCCGTATTTTATTTTTATGGAGTCAGATTTCAGCGCAAAAAAATGTAACTAGCCCCGATTATGCATCGGATTACATGCATTTCGCATTGAGGTAATTTTTCATGAAAAACGGCGCTACACAAATTATCCAATTATTGATATTATTAGCATAATATGCATAGCGCATGTTTGGGCATTTATTTACTTTTTTCGTCATTATAAACATAGTTCAGTCATGTTTTATTCTTCGAGCAGCACGTCCGTTAGGATCGCTTGCGGAACTCGTACTGAACGGCCAATGTGTGGAGGCCGGTTTGTGCGAGTTGTGCCAACTATTTTAAATGTTGGGCTAACTAGTTTGCCACCGATGCGATCTCGGGTAAACTCGCCGAACTCGAGCAAATGTTGGCCCAACGCGTACGAACTACCCCTCTACACAATCGCCCAAACGTTCGAGTTGGAAGGTTAGGGGATCATATAGTCGTGGCAATTAAACTGTCTTCACAGTTTTGAATCATCCGCTCAAAATAAAAATAAAAACCACTTTACACATTCTTAAAACGATAGAATTGTGTGCTCACTTTTCACCGCTAGCCAGATGAATATAGAATTAAGGGTGTGCGCTGCACTTTTTGTGACATTCATACATTTTCTATGAAAATAAAAACATGTATGCGCGTAGCTCTGGGTGCACAGTTTGTTCACGCATATATGTATGCGTATAGCGGTGAAAAGGTTATGCAGAAGTTTTTTTTATAGGGATCTGTTTAATGCATTTTAAAAATTAATTCCTTTATGCACATTACACAGAATTAATGGAAGTAAAAATCAATATGGTCTTAAACTCTAAAACGTGAAACTTTTCTCAAAAAGCAATATACAGAATTTTGAAAACAAATTTTCCTTTTGTGGCTGGGTCTCTGCACCTTAAAAATATAAAAATTGGGGTTCGGGAAATGTCAATCACGTTTATGATCACTTTAATTTTTTTAAGGGTTTTTGCTCATCTATATTTGCGAGTTAAATCTAATGGACCTTTTCCGATTGAATTTACGTTGAAAATGGCTTCAATATAAAAAGCCTATGAAATATTTTCGTCACTGGTTAATTTTGAAAAAAGAAGGTATTTCAAATTTTGAATGACACGCATGTAAAATAAACAAAAATAAAGTTGTTCAAAAGGTTGGCTTCGGGAGGATGTCGAATATGACTTATTAACCCAAAAATCAATTAACCTAAGCAAAAACCCGTTTCTGATGCAAAAACAATTTTCTGTTTTTTTTTTGTTTCTATTTATTTTTCAGTCAATTATAATATACACAATATTTCATTATAAGATGTATGCTATAGTGTTAAATAAGAATGATATGTACTGTAAACTATATATTTATCAGTGAGGTGCAGCCCATAAAGACTGAAGGCTGTGCTTACCCTGAGAAAAACAAAATATAAAATTAAATTAAAACATATTAAAAATTTCGGATCAAAATTTATTTTTCCGCGAATTTGGTAAGGAACTTGTACGCTCAGTTATTCAGTTGGCCATTACACTCAGAGTAAGATGATTATAAAATGGCAGTTTTGAAATATTCCATTCAAAACTCATACTCGAACTTAAAAAACTATGCACAGCCTACCTTTAGTCAGAGCAATGCACGCCACTGGTATATATTATAGTATTTCACCTCACTAGGAGACCTGTACTGAGGTAACGTGCTTTTGAAATAGTAATGATGTGAATACATAGTATGAAAAATATAGATAGTAATTATATTTGTTGGAAATCTTTAAAATGTAGATAATAATTTTATTTATTCGAAATCCTTAAAATATAGATAGTAATTATGTTTATTGGAAATCTTTAAAATATAGATAATAATTATGTTTATTGGATATCTTTAAAATATAGATAATAATTATGTTTATTGGAAATCTTTAAAATATACATAATAATTATGTTTATTTGGAAATCTTTAAAATATAGATAATAATTATATTTATTGGAAATTTTATTGTGTTGTCGCCCTTGAGGTGATTTTCCCATGGAAACGGCGCAATAGAAGCAATCCGATTTTTTTTTTTATTTGATGTTAAAGTATTATTTTATATTACGTTATTTTTTTTCATTAATTTATATATATTTTTGACATTTTAAGGTAGGTATAAATATAAAAAAATAAAAATAAATTACAGATTTTTTATTCATAGTCCTCCTCACTAGGAGATTCTGTGCTGCGGCGAACTAGGTTTTGAATAAGGGGGGTTTCAGCGACTTCTATATTTCAACTTCAAGGTTTTGGTGGGGTATTTTCAGTAACTTCTATGACGTTGTTTTAAGAATAATAGTCAGTTCTTCTTTTGTTAATTCCTTAAGCCAAGTTTTGTTTGTTTGTTTGTTTTTGTAGCTTTATTTAGATGTAAGCAAATTTTCATACATCTAGTAATAAAAAACATATAAGATACATAATAAAATAAATAGCGTCATAAAATTATAACAGAAAGAATACAGTTAATAAAAAAAAAAGAAATACAGTTAATAAAAAAAAAAGAAATACAGTTACCCCAGTTCAAAAAAAAAAATAGGGTTTAAGAAATACAGTTAGTACAAATAGAAATACAAGTCATAAATTTTTCTTTATGTATATAGCACATGTTTTACGGAAAGTGCCAAGACTTGAGGCTTCCTTTATGGAATTTGGTAGGTTATTATAAAGTTTTTGCCCTTTATAAAACACGCTGTTCTGTGTACACGTAAGTTTTGTTTTGGGAAGCCTGAAGTCTCGGCAACTCCTCGTAGGATAATTGTGAATATTTTCATGATACATAATATTAGTTTGCAGATATTTAGGGAGCATGTTATTTTTAAGCTTGTACATCATTGTTAATGTATTATATATTATATGTTGTTTAGTTGTCATCATATTTAAGTTTTGTAACATAGTTTTAACTCTAGTAAAGATATTACATTTCAGAATCATCCTCATTCCCCTATTTTGTATAACCTGTAGTTTATTATTTTGGGCCTCGTTACATAAGAATAGAACACTAGAACAATAATTTAAATGAGGAGTTACAATAGAATTGTATACAAGGTGCGTTGTCTTGAGATCCAAGTTATTCCTAATTCTTTTTAGGAAGCCAACTTTTTTAGCAATTTTCTTAGATATGTATTCGAAGTGTTTGTCGAATTTTAATTTATCATCTAATATTATACCCAAATATTTAATACTGTTAACCCTTTCTATCTTTATGTTATCAATGGTTAGTATTGCATGTTCGATTCCACCTTGACTATCAATAATCAGAAATTTTGTTTTGATGGACTTAATGCAATCATTGATTGAATTACTTTGTTTGATACCAAGTGGGAGTTTGTTCTATAATTTTACAGGTAAAAATTCAGAGCTTCTTTGTCCAAAAGTAGTTTTACACTTAGGTACATATAACTAATGTGTAGGTGTCTAGCGATTATACAATTCTATTGCGCAGTACATAAAATGTCCGTGGGTGGTATATTTAAATGATTTATCAGGGGCGTAGTTTATTGAAGATCTAGTTATTACTGATGATTGAAATTTTTGGGGAGTATGGAGTTTGTTTTTGAAGAGATGAAGGATTGCGGATTAATAACATATTGTACCAGCTGATGGTACCCAGCCTTGCTCGGGATTTTTTTTTTTAATAAAGTTATGAAGTTGTCAATTCTCCAAATAGAGAACCATTCATTTGAATATTCTATTTCATTCCAAAAGTTTATTTTTTCAAAATATATCTAAATCATAAAGTTCTTAAGTAGGTGCCTACTCGTGTTTTCCATTTTGAAAGTATTCTACCCAAAAAAAACTTATTCTTTTGAATATGCAATCTATGGCTAACCAGAGTGTTATCTATGGGCTAACTTAAATAAAACATGGCGGGTTCAATGTTTTTCACACTAATTTTAAAACGTTATAGCAATATTTAATTATTTCTAATTTTGAAACTGTCAATTCATGGTGGAATTCCATATTAAAATGAATTTTTTTTATTAAAAAACCTTTGTAACTTTTTTCCACTTATTTATTTTCGGCCGGACCGGTTTCACCCTATCACGGGCATCCTCAGACTGGTACAATGAATACTAAATCTATGGTATATATAGCATGGATGTCGGGAGTGCGTTCCCTGCTTTCTAATATTGTTTTTATTACTTGAAATTTATTTTATTGCTGACGGTACTGTTTATTATGTTTTTAAAGACTACTTTCGGGTTGGTTTATTACCCTCTGGAAGACGGATTACATTGTGTTTATTTACTGAACATTTGGTTTTTTTTAATTATATAAAGTCATTCGTCAACTTTTATTTGAACAGATGGTTCTTCCTAGTTTTGTTATTTCCCTGTAATTTCCGTCTTGTGATAGGGTGAAACCGGTCCGGTCGAAAATAAATAAGTGGAAAAAAGTTATAAACGTTTTTTAATCAAAAAAAATCATTTTGTTATAGCAACAGTTTTATATATTGGATTTCATTCAAACTTCTTTCTAAACCTTCCCGGCACTAATAAAAAAAAACTGTGCTATTTTCAGCGAAACCGGTAGAGTAAGTTTCGAGAACATTGAGGACAAACAAACAAACTTACATTGATTTTTATACATATAGATTTACAAGGAGGTGTGCTAATTAAATTATAAGTATAAAATTAATGAGAGTAACTAGAGCAATGAAAGAGTAATACGTAGTTTGAATTAATCTATGTCCAAAGGTAGGCTATGTGTAGTTTTTCAATATCGGGTAATAGCGGGTACAAAAATTTCTAGCAATGAAAGTGGTATGTTACACTGCTTTGCATAATAAAATAATCAATTTTTCTATGGCCCCATTTACTGACAAAAATCACCTCAGGGGTACTTTTTTACACCTTGTTAAAGTTTGTTGCTCCCGATAAATAGATATGTTTTAAGACTTTTCTTAACGGTTTTGAATTTTCTTTCTGACCTCAAACCAAATGCAAGGTCATTCCAAGAATCGGATGCATCGGATTTGACCGACCTGTGCGTTATTCGAAGCATTATTGCAAACAATATGCGGATACATGGCCTTGCGTTATGTATCCCGCAATATATTAGATTGAGAAAGTCAGATGTATTGCCAAAGGTAGGTTGCAACCAAACGGTATAAAATCGTTACAGAAACATAATTTATTTATGTGGAACGATTGTGACATAAAAAAGATCAACTAAAATAATTTTTCAATTTATTTTTAATAACTTATTGTAGCTTATAAACCTCGTTGCAATATTTAATAATTGAAGAAGATAATATTAACAAATCCTAAAATAATCCGCTCTATCAACCGAGCTAATGGGACCTGGGGCGCTATTCCCGTTCTTTTTAAGGAAGATTCCTTACCTTTTTCGTTAGGGTTAAAAACTTCTTGATTAAGTGCGGAATTCCGGTGAGACATAGTAAAAAGATCCTAAATAGATTGTTAAGAGATTATTTAAAAACACAAATTGATGAAATATGTTCAAGTGACATAAGATTTTGAAATGAAGCTTTTAATTATTGTACATTACATTATAATTGATTTTAAGACACTTTTATTTTATTTTTAACTTCATAAATAAGCCTTCTAACGAAGAATCGCGTTTTATAAAAAGGTACCTACCTCATTAAATAATAATGACCATTTTTTGTCTTAGTTCTAAATGTAACATTTGAATTTGTGCCGACCGAAGAGATGGGTCTTTCCACTTATTTTAAAAACTCGGTTCCAATTCCGAGTTTAGCCACATGGACTCGATTCCTCGGACTCGGTCTTCATTCCTTTCAGTCCGCATAGGTCCGCCGTTCCGGAATTATACTAATGAATAGGGATGCCTTTCGTTTCTGACTCCAATCCAAAACCTTTGCCGTTCCTTGAGTGTGAGTTCGAAACGATTGAATCCGGATTTGCGAACTTGGAGTGAGTCCACCGCCTTCGGAATTGGATTCATTGGACTCAGTCCAGCCGGAACGACTCTCCTCTATGCTGCGCCTCCCGTGATTTGCCGAAGATTAGCGAAAATTTCAACATTTATATTAAATTTAATAATCTTTACTAACTAGTAATGTTTTAAGTAAATAATAATGTAATTGGTAAATAACTTAATATTGGGTTTAACTCTTGTTAAAACTACGCAAATATTGATATTTTTTGTGAATGTCGAACCAGAACCACAGTTAAGCAAGAAATTTTTAAGCCTAAGCAAAAAGATAAGGAACTTCCTTAAAAATAACGGGAATTGCGCTCCAGTTCACTTTACACCATCCTTATCGATATCATACCTCAACTTCAAGACTTGGCAATATTTCTTCGGTTGTCCCGGTAAGACAGAGGTCCTGGGTTCGATTCTCAGATACGACTGACACCTTTTTGTTTTCTTTGGATTCGTGTTTCATTTAGTATTTGTTAACATTATCTTTTTCAATGATGAAATAATTTTTATTATATTTTAATGGTTCATTTTTCTTTAGGTAAGCAAAGCTCCTCAGCCTTTATGTACCGCACGCCACTGATAGTTGGAGTGGGAATGCTTCGACTTCATTAAATAATATATATTATTGTTTTAAATCTCGTCAACATTAATTTGAAGACTACCCTCCGAGCCTTCTATTGAAATTTTGTTCCACCCACGTCTTACCAAAGTAAAGGGAATATTAATTAATAATAATATTATATTCCTTTGAAACATCAGAATAAAACTAATGAATTTACCTTCGTGCTTATTCGTGAACAAAGTGAGAAAGTTCTGGTAATTAAAATAATCAGTATTATTTCTAACATTCTGGAAGTGACGAGAACAAACGGGTGAGTTATCGTTAAAGTTAAACACATGGAGACACAGATGGCGTTATATTTCTGTTAGCTGCTACCAATTGCGCTATTTGTTATAATGTCGTAAATTAATAACTGCGTTACTTGTGTATATGAGAGCCTTAGAAATCATTGAAATAACACATCGCAGAAGTAATTGTTACTTACTCAAATAAACAAGCTGAAAGTCCGTAAGTCGTAGAGGGGTTTGATGTTTTACTTTGCTCTTAACATATTACTGAACTATCAATGTTTTAGAGTAGGCTCTTTTAGAAATGATATATAGGAGGACTCCAGTGTTTTCTGCATTAATATTATGTGAATATATGATGAAATTAACATTATTACGGACATTCCAAACAAGGTTATAATGCTACTCGCTCACAGAAGGCGTTAGTTAAAATATTTTAGAAATTTTAAAATTAATTGTTTGTGGGGGGTACACACTAAATGAAATAATTTGTTACTGTAGATTGAAAGCTCAAGTCCTTCAAGAAACTAATAAAAATGCGATACATTACTGTAAAACTTACATTTACACTATTTTTATAAGTTTCACGAAGGATTTAATCTTTGAACTCAGAATAACAAATTAAATCTGTTCATTTCTATTATAATTATTCTACACCCACCAACAAATAATTCACCTCAATATATAAAAGCAATAAGTGCTAAAACTGTTGTTTTATTCTTATCACGTTTCGATTAACCTTAACTCAAACGTTACACTTGCAAAATTGTTGAAAAAATGTTTGAAGTTTTACCTTTGCTTTGATGTGTTCCTGGACTACCGATGTTTTAGACTAGGCTATTTTAGAAATGGTAAATCGGGGACTGCAGTGTTTGCAGCATTATATTCAAATTATTATATTTCAACGTATGTGAATATATATTGAAATTATTATATTTCAACGTATGTGAATATATATTGAAATTATTATATTTCAGCGTGTGTGAATATATATTGAAATTATTATATTTCAGCGTATGTGAATATAAATTGAAATTATTATATTTCAGCGTGTGTGGATATATATTGAAATTATTATATTTCAGCGTTCGTGAATATACTCGTGTATTGAAATTATTATATTTCAGCGTGTGTGAATATATATTTAAATTATTATATTTCAGCGAATGTGAATATACTCGTATATTGCAATTATTATATTTCAGCGTATGTGAATATAAATTGAAATTGGTACTATTATCTCAATTTTGTTCGACTCTAAAGTACATATTTTGTTATTCACGGAAGAGTAATCTTGGTATTATACAGTGACATACATTGATATATGACCAAAGGTAGGCTGTGTGAAGTTCGGGTATGAATTATGCATTGTATATTTGAAAATAGCCATTTTATTATCATCTTTCGCTAATTATTGTGACCAACTGAATAAATTAAATAACTGAGTAATTGGCTTGTAATATGCATAAATGAAATAAATATTTGGATATTTGATGTGGCACGAAATCCCAACCAATATCGGCTAATGCCAGCAGTTTAGCCATTCTTAGGCTGCTCTCTGCAGTCCGGTGAGGAACGAACTTTTCACCTGGAGACACTGCGCAGAAAAGTCCCACAATGGACTGCATTGCAAACCGTTACCTAACTTTATCAAATTTGACTTTTCTGTGCAGTGTCTGCAGTAACGAGTGAAATGTTTGTTCCTCACCGGACCGTCAGAGAGCAGCCTTAGCGATAACTTACCACGTCTATATTAAGTTTTTTTTTTAATTCCACGTAAATTAATTAAAACATTACTTTGTATTCACCACTGTATTAATATACACAGATATCAAGATGTTTCGTAAGCGATCCTTTCTTCGTCTGGAATATATAGAATACTAAAAAATAATAATGTCAAGTATAGACAAATGATAAACGTAGGACACAATAATGTCAGAATAGACAAATTATAAACATAAACAAAAAATGATTAAAGTAGATAAGTAATTAATCAAAAGTGTTAATAAAAAATTATTGTAAAACATTGAATAACAAATTTATATTAGAAATAAAAAAAAAAAAAATGAAAATAAATACAAGATATAGCTATTTAAAAAAATATATTTTATTATTTATTAAATTTAATTCACTATTAACGCTTTTTCTGGTTTCTAAAATTTCGAATTTGTCTAATTGTAAATCGGTTGTATTTGTATGTTAAATTTTTAAACCTTTATTTATAAATAAAATTTTAAAAGTTATATGTTAAAAAAATATATTTGATTATTTATTAAATTTAATTCACTATTAACGCTTTTTCTGGTTTCTAAAATTTCGAATTTGTCTAATTGTAAATCGGTTGTATTTGTATGTTAAATTTTTAAACCTTTATTTATACGGAATTTTGAAAAGTTATTTGTGGTGGTTTACGATAATAGCAGTGGAATGACGACACCCCTTGCAGAACAGTGAACAGGCTCTGATCCCAGAAAACACAGGTTCATTTTAGAATGAAAACATAGCGTGAAATAACTTAAGCGGTGTTTACTGGGCAGATTTGAATGGGCAGATGTTTCCCAATTTTCCATTTCCCCATTTCGTTCCCCTCCCCACCGCCCCCAGCCGCACAACAACCCATTATGTTTATTATTTTTAATTATTCTTTATTTCATGCAAAAGAATAATATTAAGTATTCACATTTTTAAGAGTATTTTTTCGCCCGTCATGCTAGGGATTTCCCTTGTGTTTAATTTTTGGTGAACGAAATCGACAGATTGCTTTTTATATATGTATTACAAGAGTTAGTGTGAAAAGTAATTCAATTGAACAGAGAATGTACATCGTATATGAAGAGTGTTTAACCTGTCAAGAAAATTTGTTACTTAGCAGAAGCCGCACATAGATTCAAGAAGAGTCATTTTGTTCCCTTTCGGGAACCAACTGAGACGGACTCATAAAAATAGTCCTGTCAGTATAATGCATGTGTATTATGTTATAAATGTATTGCAGCTGTAAAAATCCACGGGTTATTTGTATGTTTTAATGTGTGGAGTTGGGTTTCGGTGTTTATGTTATTAGGCAAAAGGTTAAAAATGTTAGGAACTTGGTAGACGAATTGTCTTTGATACAATTATTGTAGGCAGCGCCGGTTGTAGGTAACATACAAGGTGCTGATGCAACGTGCAAAAAGTAGAAAACAAAAGAAGAAATGCTTTTGACAGTCCGTCACACTGGCGACCAAATTTTAGCAAAAGTTTTACGAAATCTATGTCTCTATCATCTTTATAACAAGTATATCAAGTCACTTCTATGAACTTTTCGAAAACCCCTACACTTTGAATTTACTACCAACAACGATATAAATATCCTTACAGAAGCGATGTGCCGCATACCATATACGGGAAAGGTGTAGAAAATTCAGCGGTTTAATGTAGTCGGTCCATTACAAAAATAATATCAGACGTAATCAGTTTTTGAGGGTTTGATTCTGCATTACTAGATGCCTACAACAACGCAAATTCATATACTTTCATTTTAATTATTTGCAGTATGTACTGTTGACAGACGACTTTTTTTTCACAACAGTACTAATTTTACAAAGAGGCTAAGCGCCCTGTTGTCCGCTGTCTGATCAGCACGCGTGTTTTATTTTAATAGTACCAAGGCGCAAGGCACGAACTAATTAATGCACAGGCAACTTCTGTAACTTCCAAGGTTCTGCAGTGCCTCTACGATCTTTACTTTATCGTTCACTCATTCTCCTCCGTACTTCGCCATCGACTAGCCAGCTTCTGAGGTAAGACACGGAAATCAACCAACGCCATTGTCGTGGCCGCATTCGAGTGGCTCAGCTCTCCACTCGATGAGCAATGGATGCAGATGATGCGGCTCCCACCCTGAAAGACGATCCCTTAATTTAATTAAATTTATTTTGTACTACTATTAACAACTATTTAAAAAAAAAATTCTTTTGTTATAATTTTTTTTAATTATTATGATTTCATTTAAGTTATTTTCATATTTTACCCTTTTTAATAATATAAATTTTTCTTTTTGTGGGTAATAAATTGTAAATATGCACCTATATCTCATTTAATATGGCAGATTGGGTTTACACAATTCACCCAGTTCTACTAGAATAAAAACTTAATTTTTTTAATTTAAATATGAAAAAGAGCAAAATAATCACACAAAAAAGACATGTCGATAATTATTATACTTTTCGCTTCTGGCGCTACCCTTTATTCAAAAGTTTTTATTTTATTTTTAATTTGACTCTCTTCAAATTAATCAATTTGACTCCTAATAAAGCATGTATTTAACAATTAGGTATGTGTCAAGTATGTAATAAACTATCTATTGGCAAACAATGTGTAATTCAAAACCACAGGTCAGCTTTTAATTCATTACATATTGTCAATGTGTTGTGTACCAATACACGATACTATATTCGTACTTTAATAAACTTGAAATAATACTGGAGGCTCCACCGGGTTCCGACACCCATTTTCTTATCAAAAAAATTATTAATAAAAGAAGATTAAAATATAATATCCCGTCATGACTTGTTTTGATGGATAAATTTATATTTACCTTGCGTTTGGTGGAAATGACATTTTAGTTTCATGGCACCATGACATGAGTTGAATTATAAAATAAAGTACTTATTTATAATAAAGATGCTTTTCAATTTGGGAAGCGGGAATAACACCTCTGACATAGGTCACCCCAAGTGGTTCGCTGTGGCAGGTGACTTGGCAGGGGTACGCGAGTTTATGGGATGAGGTTTGTCCAGGTCTTGACGGCGGATGTGTCTACCCATCAACTGCGTTGTGGGTCGGATCGGGAGAGACCGGTTGGGGGAAACCCCTTGACCTCTCCAGTCGGACTCTCTCGACCATCGATATCTTTGGTCGATGCTCTCGACCATCACCTTGCACCGCAATAGTAGGAATGGATTAATACGTCCGTTACTCCTGGACACACTGATGGCCATATTTATACCCACCCCTAATACCTTTTCCTTCTCAGAACTTCCTCTCCTTAAAAAGACCTTCCACACAGCATCCCCAAAGAAGATATAGGCCCTAAAAGAAATTATTTTCCTCGGGGGCTGTCTGTGTGGAGTTAATGTAAAAGAAGAAAAAACTTGATTTTATCTGAATTTGACAGACAACCGAAGATAGAATATGCGTAATATTTATTGAGGCTGAAATAATTTTTATTTTGAAAATTCAGAATTGTTCATAAGTTCCTATGCGATTGTACCACCCCAGTCAGGAGCCCTCCTATCCCGGTGCGACCGGTACACCAGGAGGCACTGATTTGTTAGGACTTGGAACGCGTAGTCCGTGGATGGGAAGGAGGTTGAAATTTACTTGACCGGTATAAACGCCACTTAACACATTGTAAACAAAGGCATTTATGACCATGGATATAAGACACCAGTGATGTGCGTTGTTCTATGACCAAAGGTAGGCTGTGTGTAGTTTTTCAAGTTCGGGTGATTTGTGCATTGAATATTTAAAAACGATTATTTTATTATCATCTTTCACTGATTGTTATGGCCAACTGAATAAATGAGCGTACAAGTTCCTTACTAAATTCACGGAAATAAAACATTTTCATCAGAAATCTGTTATCCTTTTGAATTCTAATGGTTCATTTTTCGCACACCTTTTCAGCCTGCATGAACTGCAGGCCACTGTAAGATACAACTCCAGCAATCATCTATTATTCAATCGAAGATTACTCCATAAATTGAAAACACGTCTGCTACCCTCACTAAATACTCTTAAATGACAATACCTTCAGCTCTTGACTTTGATGGCAACATGTTACACTAGCGCCATCTAGCGGCAAAATTGAAAAAAATTGGGTTTATCCATACATTTTAATAGATTTTCTGTGAAATACCTAATAAATTATAGAAATTGAAAATTCAAAAATAAATTTTAGGTGACCCACATATGATTTTACTCCTTTTTTGCTCATGTATGTATATATTTTTTTAAAAAGAGGCTAAAAAATATCAGGAGGCACTATCTTGATTGTTTACAAAGTAAACAAAGCATTTATTACAACAATACAAGCCTATAGCCCGCCTAGAGGCGGTAATGTAGCATGTTGCCGGTATTTTGACATCTATGATATTTCTTGACGGCCTCCATGGTCGAGGAGTAAGGCTCTCAACTACGAATCCGAAGGTCGTGGGTTCAAATCCCGGCGTGCACAAGTAAATTTTGTTTAATTAATTTCTGCTGTTTCACAATTAATTAATTTATAAATAATATATAGCATATTTACGCACCTTCCAGAGTGGAAGATACTCTCAGTATCGCCCTGGTGAAAGACCACCATTCAGAATTGAAACGTTGCTTGAAATGGCTTTTAGCCGTGTTTGGTGACTAGATCTGAATAGCCAGGTATTTCCCCACCTTCCTCTTTCCCTTCTCCTTCCCCTCCCCAATACCTTCAGCCTCACAAAATTCCACAATTGGGTATGCCATAGTCTCACTGGCTCCAGATGGTTGGGAGCAGTAGGGACTCTTGTGCAGTATTCATATAAAAAATAAAAAATAAATGATTACACGGGTATCTTTGCCATCTCAATGTATGGTAAATGTCAAGAGCTGCGAATATTAACATATTTCTACGGTATTTGCCCTCTCACATATACACATTTTTTAATCGATTCCCGGGTTCTAATTTATAACATAAATCTGAAAAATAAACAGACCAAAACATGAATAAAAGACAGCTTTGTATAATCAAAATACTTTTTTTTATTAATTTACTGTAAATACTTTTAAAAATTTACAAAACCATAATGATTAAATTTAGTTTATTCATTCGTCAGGAAGATAGGTAAAACATTTCACCTAGAGCTGTGTGATGAAAATAGCAGAAATGAACTAAAAAAGAAATTCTGACATAAAGATACAATATTATATACATTACAGTACAATTTTTTGGATAAACATAAATGGATTTACTCCATTAGCAACTCGCAGAATGTAAATATGTATGTAGGTTATTTGGAAAAAATTTATCAGATATATTGCACAACCATAATTTAAGTATGAATTATTTTTTAATCACACTGTATTAATAATACAAGAAAATATATAATACGAGCTATTTCTTTTAATTTTAATTTTGAAGTGGCGAAGGTAGGTACCAAATTTGTTTTTCAAATTACCACTCGTAACATTAACACTCCCTGACAAAGCCGTTTGGTCATGTGATGTGATGTTTAACATGTAATGTTATTTTACATGCATAATTAATAGAAAATTAGTTTGCATACTGAATTGTGATTTAAGCAGGTAAGTATTTCTGTATTTTCTAAGTGAGTTAACAACAACAAAAAAACCACCGTTACCGAAAAAACATACAAAGTTTATTTTGCGAATGGAAATAAAAGCATGCAGCGAAAGTCCTGCTTCTATTCAAATGAATATTCAGTGCTTTTATGTACAGTAAAAGTCTTTAAATAAATGTAAGAGAGTGTCTATTTGTATGTAAAGCGCGACACCTAATTAGCAAATCACATACCACATCAGCCCAAAATAGTGCATCTTTTCATAAACAAAACGATTTTAAATAATTAGTAAGTATGTGCATTAAAATATCCTAACACATATCTGATTAGAAATAATACTTTGTGATCTTGGCTCGTCTCTTCAGTAGATATAAACTCCATAAGGCCAGTTTTTTTCTGCATGCTCTGGCATATATTATTAGTGCTAATACGGTAATCAGACAGTAATGGATTTTGTTTGTATAAAATAATGAAAACATAACAAATTAATAAGTCTCGATACCAGAAATTAGGTGCATAAGGAATTACAATATGAAGGGTGCAGGGAGATGCGTGTGTTCATACCTAAATATGAATAATGAACTGAGAATCAAACTGCCAATACAGCGGGCCCTCGGTTTGCAAGTGTTTGACGAAATAAGCAATTTTTAAAAATAAATTTACACTCGATAAACGAGCGATGTCTTGCTATATGAGCAATTTATCTGTAAAATGTGGATAACAATACAAAATTTCCCGGATAACACCATCCGAGCAAGTCTGTAGCAGTGCTAGTGATAAATCTGTTCGATGACAATGCAATGTCACGTGACAAAATGTATTAAAAAAAGGACACATACTCGTACATGTTTAATAAATCATTTTTATATAAATATTTTAGTTACCAAAATTCTATATGGGGAAATATGCTTTAATATACGAGTGATGTGGATTACAAACACGTTTCCGGAATGAGTTACGCTTGCGAACTGAAGTTCTACTGTTCCTCAAAATTATTATTTTTATTAATTTGCGTATTTTTGCCACCTTGGGGCTATTGTTTTAATATACCATGTCACAAAAAAACAGAAATCTATGGCCCTAAATACATAAAAATATATAGATGCAAAATGTCACAATACAGCAAAAACTGAAAAACTAAGTAACAAATTATATATAAGTATATTTGAATTTATTTATAAGTATATATCATCAAACTGATCATGATTGCGGAAATAAAAATGATTTCGAAATAGTAAATACAACTTCGTTAATTTTAGCAGCTATTTTCATGTTTAAAACAGGAGAAAACTTCAAAATGCTTCAATTTAGTTCGCTTTAAATGAGTGAGCCACTTTAAGCAAACGTGCTTAAGGTCATTTTTAATAAAAGTACAAAAAAACATTAATTTTTAGTATTTTTACAATATTATTTTTATAATATTATCCAACTCAGGTTGTATGATGATAAAATAATTAATTAGATCAAACACCACAGAAAACATGGCAGGGTGTGCTTTTTCCTTAGATAAAACATACATTTATGTAGATAAAAGATATTGGTAAATGACAGTAGTTGCATAGTGAGGATGCTAGTTTTTCCCCTGCAACCGCCTCAATACACTGAAAATTTAGCTGTTTTTTTCAGAGTTTGCTTTGTAAATTATCGTGCAGATTAACTATGATGGACGTTTTGTAATTAAAATAACAATAACAAGCAAACATTAAAAGGTTTAATCGTAAATGTATAAAAACACTCGTCTATTTTTAAATGCTAGCCCAAAATTTAACAAGCCCTCAAAAGGCTACAGGTAAACTTTCTAAACGAAAAAAAAAAAAAAAACAATTTGATGGCAATTATTTTTTCACAATATACATAAAAATGTACCATTTCTTGAAAATATAATATATTTATACATGTTCGGTTTTTTTAATTTTTTGCTTATCTAATTAACCTAACTTTACTTTAACTGTACAAAAAGAATAGTTAATTAATTAAAGATATATTGCGTGATGCTTTTAAAGATATTATGATAATTCTAGAAAAATACGTTATTTACATTCGTTTCATAATTAACAAAGTGAACACAGTTCTAAAATTTTATTACTTCAAAGTACTAGAGAAATATATTTAAAACATTCAATGCTTTTCTATTAAAAACAAAATACAGTATTATTTGTTCAATTGATTCAACAAATCGTATTATTGACTGCAATAAAATAAAAGTAAAATAATTTGGCCATCTTTTTGATAACCGATAACAAAAAAAAAACAAGAATTAAAATGCAAAGCAAACGTGATAATTCAGAGTCTGCTAAATACATTGAACATTATAAATAAAAATGTGTGTATGTGGTATATACACCAGTAGACTAACGAGAAACTCGATGGTTAAGACCGAAGCAATAGTTAATTAATATTGGCAACACGAGAACTAGGTGTTTCTTCGATTTGTTCTTTTTACATGCCATTCCGTAACGTCGCCAAACAGGTGGTGATATAGTGCATCTGACTTTAAATAGTACAAGTCAGGGGAGCAAGAGAGGAAGATACTCTCAGTATCGCCCTGGTGAAAGACCGCCATTCAGAATTGAAACGATGCTTGAAATGGCTTTTAGCTGTGTTTGGTGACCAGATTTAAATAGCCAGGTATTTTTCCCCACCTTCCTCTTCCCTCTCCTTCCCCACCACAATACCTATAGCCTCACAACATTCCCCAATTGGGAATGCCATAGTCTCACTGGCTCCAGACGGTTGGGAGCAGTTGGGACTCTTGTGCGGTATTCATATATACATAAAAAATAAAAATAAATTGTGGGGTGAAGCATACAAGTAACCCTTTTTCCATCCAATACGGTATATCTTCAAAAAAACATCATAAAATTACATATAATCAAATTGAATTCTGTTATAAAAATACACTGGTGGATCTGATTGGATCTCTTGATGCCGATGTCGTCATGTGTAAATAAATCATTATATCGACATCACGAAATAATGTGTCATTATATCGATATCAAGTGTAATTATGACGTTAAAAGGGTAATGCATTAATTTGACAAAATAATGTTTTTTTTTACTGGCCATTTGCAAACAATTGAAGATGAACTCGGTAGTGTTCTTACGAATTTGATTTGAGGTCAAGAAGCAGGAAGATTCGTTCCTCAAATATATTTTCATTTCAAATAAATACGGTGTCAATCTATCCATTGGTTTTTAAACAAAAAGTATTGCAGTATACATGAAAACGCCGTGAAAGGTTTAATAAATAATACCAACAAAAAATTCTTACGGCACAAAAATGCGTGTAAAGTTAAAGAAAACTTTTTTAAATATAAAAGGGAATCAAATCCATAGTCCACAAGACTTGTCAGCTATCTTATAGTTTTAGTTTAAAGTCTTAGGCCCGAAATATAGAAGCTCAATAAAATAGGATGAAAACCTATGTGATGAATTATGGCAAGAGACGATAACCCAAGCAGTTTTACAAAGCATTTCGAACACGGCGTTCTGAACGCACATCGTTTCCATTACTATACTTTGGGCCTTTAATTAGAACATGGGAGAAGAACCAAACGCTAGATAGATCGAGTGTTCACCATACTAATGTTTAGAATCTTTTGCAGCTATACCAACATAATTTCCGTAGCTTTACATAAAACATATACTATTATATACAAATAAATGGGTTTCCATCTCTACAAAATAGTTGCCATTTTTTATAAATTTTGTTTTTAATGGAAGCACAAACAATCATCGTAATAAAACCACTGAATTGAATACGGATACAATAAAATTACAATATTCAGTATCAAACAAAAATTGTTAAGCTCCCAGTACACGTTGGGCCAATGTTAGGCCAATGCGCAGGGCCAAAAATAGGACACTGTTTACACGCTGGACCAATTATGCATTGGCCATTTGATCAAGATCGATATGGAACCTATCGCAGCAACGTCAATTTATTTGTACAGCATGTTTTAGATGGTGGATGCTGACTATTCATTGGAACTGAGGATGAAGCGAACATGTGAACGCTATTGGCGCCAAGATCCTTTGATGTGTGCACGAAAAACTGACTCTAATCGGGTGGTCGGCCAATGCATTCAATATACGCCAAGTGGTCCTGTATAAGTTGGGCCAGAACACTGGCCCAACTTATACTGGCAGCTTTAAGTTTTTGT
>JAHDVE020000363.1:0-106446 GCA_022606495.2 Halesus radiatus | reverse complement strand
GCGTGCGTGCGTGCGTGCGTGCGTGCGTGTGTGTGTGTGTGTGTGTGTGTGTGTGTGTGTGTGTATGTACTTTCTTGTCGGCTTCCCAAAAGCTTGATAACACAACACACAACTTGATATCACAATTACATTCGGAGCACGAGAACGGTTTTCATTCATGGTATGTCGGCATTTTAGTTCGCAACTTTTATTTTGTGATAACGATTTTTTGTATTTGGAACACGATGTCAGCTTTCCTTCAAATGAGAGTCTACAATTTTGACTTTCGGTAACTCAAATATATTTTGAGATAATATAACAATAATTAAAGCCTGTGGACTCACTCTATCTTTGAATTTATAAAATTCTGGTCGCAGACCATACCATATGCCAAAAATTCAAAAGAAAACTATTCATGCTCTAAATTCGCAGGAAAACCATTCTCGTGTTCCAACTGCAGTTATAAAATTCCAGTTGCAGACCAAATGGTGCAAGATTCGGAAGAAAGCCGTTCTCATGTTCTGAGTGCAAAAAAATTTTATTGCATTCCATGTGCTGCAAAATTCGAAGGAAAAAGAAAGATGAGTTTATAATAATTATATCAATTTCCCTAAACCACCCCCCCATCGCGCTTCTTTGGTCCCGTGGTGATATTAAAAACATCCAAATAGCCCTCGACGACAAAAAGGTTTCCCACGTTAAGGGGTGGGAAACCTTTAAGGGGTGGGAAAGTTAAGGGGTAGGAAAGGTGGATGGTTTTTGAAACCTCATATAGATGAACTTCCTCTTGTTTTGAAGGTCAAGTGTATAAAATTTCATCAAGTTCAGAATAAAACTGTTGATTTGTATACAAAACAAACACCACCTGGATATCCTTATTTATATTTTCTGGGCAATTGTAATTAAGTTTTTTTTTACCATTTTAATCTTTCAGTTTTTTAAGGTCAACACTCCGTCTCTGCTGTAATCTTGCTGGTGGCCTATTATCTTCTAGTTAAACAGGGTATTGTCATAACTATTATCTTTCTTACAACAAATTGACCAACATTGGACTTACATCAGGACTGTTAGGCGGAGAGTCCTGCAGCAGGCACGCCTGCGTAAAAAGTGCCGTGCTGAGCTCCCAGCGCACCAGGTCCCTGACGGGCTCACAGCCGCGTCCCAGCAGTAGCCGGAGGGCCTGCCCGTAGTGCTCCACTGCCAGGCTGTAAAGGCGCCGCTGCTCTGGACTGGAGGAGAAATATTAATTATTATTTATAACGGCATTTGTCTCACTTCCTTCATAAAATCCCTTTGTAACCATCACCGCACAATTAACTGGATGCCGATATACATACAGTGGAGAAGTTGTAAATTGCCTCAATAATATCATGCAAAGGCTAACTTGACATTTGATAGGGTAATTGTTGAATTTTGGTTTTTCAGAGATTTGTTTAAATAAAATATCAACTGAATAGGATATTTTCACAAACTACGGATACCATTAAAAATTTGTGGAAAATTAAGTTTATATTTCTGATTCTGATAATCGCACAAAAAATGTGTAATTTTAATATTTTTATTAATAAATATTGATTTTAAAAACAATCTAAAACCGCATATTCTGAAACGGTGTGAAGTGGCTAAAACGTCATTATGGTGTACGTAACGCCACTGGCTGGCAAGACTGTCACCGACGTTGATTGGCATGACTTCAACAACGCCAGATTCACAAACAAAAACGAACACGTCATTTTGGCAACATATCAAAAATTGTACTTTGTAAATCGTTAATAAAAATGCCATAGTTATCGTAATTTTTTTTGGAGACAATAAAAAAAAGTGAAAATATTCTATTGCCTCATTGCTGAGGATTATGACCCCTACTCTAATAGCTCTAGTGAACCAGGCTCCACCACTCACAGCCCTGCGCTGGATGTTCCAGACGCCTGTGACATTTGATCAGTCCAGCGCATCGGTGACCTTCCTCTGCTTCTCCATTTTGATTTAATGAACATGAGTTTCTCCAGGTAGGGGTTCTCAGTTTGGCGAGCAACGTGTCCAAAGTATCTTAGGCAAACAATTTGTTTTTTAGTTTTTTTTTAATAAATTCTATTTATGATACATTAATATTTATCATGTTATATTGTTAAGAATAAGTATGTATATTACAATAGTTTCTTATATTCACAGTCCTCCTCACTAGGGATTCCTGTTTCGAGGCGGACTGTAGGTTTTTGTTAAACAAAGACAAATATTCCCAGTATTTGGAAATCTACTACCATCACAGTAAGGTGAAGATGTTACTTGTGTCGTAGTGGAGGAATTAGGCAGTCGAGGAATTGAACTCACAACACCTGGGAGAGATCCAAACGCGATGCCAACTCAGCCACTGACGATATTGTTTTCATAATTTTTGTGATTTTCCTCTCTCATCTTTACTTAGCCATATTTTGATGTTATGTTTGAACTTTTTTATCCCCGTGGTATTTTTAATATCATTTGTACATACAATTTCGTAGCAAGGAATTTATTGTTTTTCTGGCCAAAGAATGTACATATTTAATCTTGAAATGCTTAGTAGATTTGAGTTTTTTATCCTTGTAGTGTAGAATGTTGGTCAGTAAAGTATTCTTTTTTTAGTAGAGTTTATATTGGAAAGTTTGATGCACTTGGCTATTGTACGTGATGGTAAAACTATCAAAGACAAGTTATTGACCCTCACCTGTGGTTAATCTGATTGCAGTGCGCTTTGAAGCGCATGAACCTGCCCGTGTTGCAGTGTAGGAGAGCCAGGTTGGGCAGATCGTTCACCTGCTCGAAGATGCGCGCAGACTCCATAAGGCAGGCCAGGGACTTCTTGGCGTACGTCTCGAACAGCGGCGAGTCTTTAGGCTCCACATGCGGGTTCTCGTTGCTGCAGAAGGCCGCGTAGTTTTCTAGAGAAAATACAAAAATTTGTTAGTACAAAGCAGTGAAACCAATGTAGCTGGAATTTATATAAGAAATGTTCCATAACAAGCCATTTAAAAATAGCCATCTCAATTTCATAACATGACTCATAATACTTATTATTTCTTATCTGTTTACATACGTATAAGGTATTAAAATAATCTTGAAATTTAATAAAGTGGAACTAATCTTTTTCATTACTCCGGCAACACTGATTTTAGAACAAAAATTATGTTTGAGATTGTTTGAGTTCTGAATAGCTAAAAGTGCAAGCTACTTCAACATACTTTTTTTTTAATTAAACATATAATAAATGGCTTATTTAGTAATACAGTATAATCCCTATTTTATGTTTAAGGGACTCAAAAAAAAAACCTAATTGGAGGGAAAATATAAAAGGGGGGTGGTATTGAAAAAAAGAACATTTAAATTTTACATTTCTGAAAAAATAATGTTTTATTAAAAAACAACATTCATTTTTTCAGAGTGGAAGATACTTTTAGTATCGCCCTAGTGAAAGACCACCATTCAGAATTGAAACGGTGCTTGAAATGGCTTTTAGCCGTGTTTGGTGACCAGATCTGAATAGCCAGGTATTTCCCCACACCTTCCTCTTCCCCTTCCTCTTCCCCACCCAATACCTTCAGCCTCACAACATTCCCCAATTGGGAATGCCATAGTCTCACTGGCTCCAGACGGTTGGGAGCAGTTGGGACTCTTGTGCGGTATTCTTATAAAAAAATTTATTGAAATATTTTATTAAAAAATCATGTACTCGTATATAAGTTTGTTGCATTTTGTTTTTTTGTTACGTAATTCTCTTTCAAGACTATATAAACATTTAAGTGTCGTCTTGAATACCGCCAATGCTTGTAAAGTAGGTTTTTAAACCCTCAATGAACCTCATTGCTTCTTCTTTTGTTGGAATATCAACCTCTTCTTCATCGGACAGTTCTTCAGCAGAAAAGTCTGCTGGTGTTAAATGACTCTCAACAATGTCATCAACTTCCACCAAGTCTGATGTCATAACATTGGAGTCAAGGTTTACATAATCCTCCAGGGGTTGGTCTGAAATCCTTTCCAGCCTTCTATAACATCACACTGGATATTTTCTTGGGTACTGAGTATGTCTTCATCCTGCTCCTTGTATATCCCAGCTTTCCAAAAAAATTCTTGATGGTAGAGTCGGTTATTTCACCACATGTCTTAACGGTATAAAGCATTGCATCTAAAATGGACATCTTAAATTTGTTGGCGTCATAACCTCGTTCTAACTGACACAATAACTTCTGTACCAAGTTTTTTCTATAGTAGTGCTTGAATGCCCGAAATATCCCTAAATCCAGGGGTTGCAGTTCACTTGTATAGTTAGGAGGAAAAAATGCCGACTGAATGTTCCTCAAAGTCAAGTTTGTGGGATGAGCTGGGCACCTATCGAGGAATAGCAATATTTTTCGATGTTTTACTCCCATCAAAGCGTCTAATGCAGTAAGCTGCTTTTCAAATAAGATTGATGTCATCCAGGATTTTTTATTGGCTGCATATTTTGTCAGCAATGTCCTGACATCTTTGAAGCAGAGGGGTTTTGCAGTCTACCCAATCACTAACAGGGGAAGCTTCTCACTGCCATCTGAATTTGTAATCAAGAGAACAGTAAGACGAACCTTGCTTAATTTTCCTCCATGACAGGCTTCACCCTTGAAGCTGAAAGTCTTATAAGGTAGAACATTGAATAACAGCCCAGTCTCATCAGCATTTAAAATATCTCTGGGAGCGTAGTCTGCAATTAATGTAGGCACATCTGTCCGCTTCCAATCTTCAGCAATGTCCAAATCAACACTTTGCGATTCTCCGCAAATTGATCTGTAGACCACATTGTGCCTCTTTTTAAAACAATCTATCCATTTGATGCAGTAAATCCTTCAATATTTAGTCGATTCGCGATGCGCAGCACCTTTTCACAAATGATTGTACCGCCGACGGGAATATTAACGGCCCGCTCACTAACGAACCGTTCTTTTAAAATCTCCTCCATTTTTTCGTACTTCGACACTTTGATATACATACGTTTTTTCACCCCGGGTCCACATTGAATAGCGCTTTTTTCAATAGATTCACGGTTTTTGATGATTGTGGCCAAAGTAGTAATGGGTATTCTTAAATTTCGGGTCAGCAAAACGCGTGAGTCAACGTGTTTATTCACTTTTCGAGAATGTTCCCTTTCTCTTGCACTGGTTTCCTTTGGTTAGACATTATGTGTTTGAAAGAATGAAGACGTAAAAATGAATAATAATCGAACCGAAAGCAATATGAAATAAATAAACTGCGAACTTGTAACTCGTAAGACTGATGACAGACTGTGCGCCGTTCTAAAGACAAGGAGTTCGCCCACCAATCACAGTACGCTGTTCTAAAGACAAGGAGTTTTCCCTCCAATCATCTTACGCCGTTCGAATGTCACGACTCAATCATTGTCAAGCGCGCGTAACTCGCATATTTTAAATATTTCCGACGTAAATCGCAGAAAAGAAAAACATAAATGCGGGTATTAAATGTACTGAAATACCTCGGGACTAAAAAATTATACGCAATTGCCGGGAAAACGTGAATTCCGGGCACGTAAAAACGAGGTTATACTGTATTAATTATACACATTATTATGTACATTTGAAAAATACAGAAAAAACTAACCTTTCCATGCAATTATCTCACTAGGTGTTAAAAAAAAAACTAGTAAAAATATTAAATTTCCTTAGAATATGATGTAGAATCATCTCCTTTCAGGAATTACCACAAATTTCAGAACACCGCTTCTTAATATGGATGTGAAAAATATTCACTTGGACCATAGTGCTTTGTAAAAGTTGCATTTATTTTCCTTTCAACCATCTTGGTGTTGCCATTTAAAACCATTTAACGATGAGCTGTGCCCTCCATCTTTGTCTACTTTATTTTGACAGTCTGTATGTATTTTTCTTGTTAAAAACAGCACTAGTACATAGCAAATATTACAATGTCAAGTAGTAATATACGTTTGCAAAGCTGTTCAATTGAGAATGTTGAATGACAACTGAGTAAATGAGGCACCTACTGAATATGGAATTCCACCACATCTTTTAGAAGCTAATATTTTGGATTTATTAGACAATGGTCTGCAAAGCTCCTGTAAGGACAGGCCATAGGCCCATTTAGCTATCTCCCATGTTTTACTTTATTCCATTGATAATAGCCCAATCTCTTTAATAGAGTTCAACAGGGTTGTCATTGGGCATTCATCTGTCTCCTGGTTCCGCAACATGGCTTCCCAGGTATCTGGGCGTTCTTCCCATCCTAACTATTATTCAAATGGGTGGAAGGAAGTTCTGTTACCTTGGGCATTGTACATATATTTGACTCCCAGCTCATTCTTCACGGAAGCAATCCTCCTCAGCAGTTCTTCTTTCTCTTTCTCTGGAGCCAGCTTCAGGGCCTGGCTGTAGAACTCACAGCTGGATATCATGGCATGTTCCAGGTCTTTTGGTGGCACCATGTCTGCAATGAGATTGATTATGTTAAGTGATAAAATGAATAAACGGTATCTCCAGATTAACAGAAAAAAAGCAGAGACTGTGTGAGAAAAATTGTAAGCGTTTGAGCATGTGCCGCGAATTTGTTTTTATGTGTTTATGGCTTTTCAATTAGCAATGCTTTGTTAATTTAACAAAAAATTGCTAGTAAACTATCTAGATTTGTACTGTTCATATGTAATTAATTTATAATCTTCTGGGTAGTTATAACATGACGTTATTATTTTTGGTAAATGGACATAGAGATGTCTATTTTATGATATCTATGGTCAAAACTGTAGCAAAAATTTTAAACCGTACGATCTCTGAGAGATCCCTTTATGCATACACTTCTGAGCGGAGATCAGTCAATCAACGGATCGGTGCGCCTGCGGAAGTGTGCTTTTTTTTCCCAAATTAATGCAACATTTTGGCTAGCAGGCCGATCTGGCGTATCGGCGGGCAAACGGGCGGGTGCTTTGGAGTGAAGATCGAGAAACGGGGGTGGAAACTTACGTGGGGGAAACACTATCGAGTTGGTCAATCAATTCTGCATGGAAAATATTCAAAAAGTTTAATTTGAAAAATGACGATTTCAAATAAATTATGAACTTTAGTATGCATTTACTTGTGTATTATACCTTTAACTGGAAGTTTTCAATATTTATATGAAAAGCTGACACTGCAATGATTTAACATGGACTTAATTGCAGGAAATTAACAACCATGGAAAATGAGGGATAACTTATATTTAAAATGTTAAAAATTATTCATACTTGAAAGAGAGTCCCTCTTCTTGGGTTTGTAATTATCCGACTTGCTGTACTGCACCAGATCATTATCCACCGCTTCCATGATCCTCGTCTCTACGTCTGACAGAGAGCCGATCTGCTTCACAAAACAGCTATCGTACTTCTCCCAATTCTTTGAAAACTGAAACAGATTATCGCCCGCCCTTCCCAGGAGACAACTGTCTTCCACAGCGTGAGAATTACTCAATATCTTGCAAATATCCTGACACTTCTGAGCAAGAACGATATACTTGAAAGATAGGCCGTATTGCCCATCTTTGTAGTGTTGTTCGGCCAATGTAGCATAAGATAAACAAGTCTTTTCATACAGCAAGATCTTCAAATGGATATTCCACGAAGAATCGTCATCATCGTTAGGTTCTTGCCAAGTCGGTAACGAGTTATCTTTCCGTAACAAGACACCGTCTGGTTTTTGAATTAGATTGTCTATGTCTTGTTTCGTAGCCACATTTTTCTGCGAATCGGAGTGATCTATGGATTGCCTTTTTTTCTTCCTCCGTCTGTTTGGTTTCTGTTCAGATTTATTGGTGTTTTTATCTTCAGTTTGTTGTGTGTTTTCTTCCATCGGGTATCCCAAGGCGATTGGTTCATCTGAGCAAGCCATTTTGGTTTCTTCTTTAGGGTTGAGAGGTTCGTAACTCATGGGGATGGGTTCAAAGGGACGCGCCATCTTCGGGTTTTCGTCTTCTTTGAATTTTGGCTTGGACGAGTGTGCTGCTCCTTCTTCCTGTTAAACAAAAACTTTAAAATGTTAACAAATTACAAACAGCAGTGTTATGATGAAATAATATGTATATGCATGACGATATATTGATTCAGAGCGTATACGTGGCAGGCAAACAGACGGCACACTTCTGGAATTTTCTTCCCCGGCAATGCGAAATTGCAAAATAAAAATATTAGAAAGAGTCTTTATTTAACTTTGAGGTTTACCCTGAATCATATAAAGTATATTACCCGCCATATCCATCAGGAAAAGTGATAATTTGAGTACATACTTGTATTGAATTCTTGAATGAGATAAGTTAAGTTCACTGTCTTGTTGTCAGTAAAAAAACATTATTATGGTTATCTAGCTGTCTAACTATCGATACAACACGATTATTTCATATTAAGTTTTGTAAAAGAGCTTCTTGTTGCAATACTGCACGTATAGTGTTTTTTTTATTTTTTATAAAAGAAAGACAAATATTCCCTGGTTACGAATAACCTGACAATAATTGAAAATCTCCTACTACCATCAAAGTAAGCGGAATATGTTGCTTGTGTCGTAGTGGAGGACTTAGCAGCCGAGGAATTGAACTCACGATGCCTGGGTGAGACCCAAACGCGATGCTAACTCAGCCACTGACCGGTCAATTAGTAATTTAAATATGTTTCCTACACAAGAGTCCCAACTGCCCGGAGCCAGTGGGACTATGGCATACCCAATCGGGGTTTGCTGCGAGACTGGGGGGAGCGGGGTGGAGAAGGAAATGAGAAAGAGGAAGGAGGGGAAGAGTCTGGCTACTCAGACCTAATCAACAAACATGACTAAAGCCATTCCAAGCTACGTTTCGATTATACACGGTGGTCTTTCACCAGGATGATACTGAAAGTATCTACCACTCTAGAATGTGTTGCAAATATGCAAGATATGTATGATTATATTAAAGAATAAAAAAAGAATACAAGAAATGCGATGTGAGAATGTTTCCTTTTCCAATGTTCTGATCTTAAACTTCAAATCCATAAATATCCATATATCTTGTATTATCTATTCAGTGGATTATATTATATGAATTAAAATGTGAAATAACACATAATATTAAATAAAAAAAATATATTAATACCTGAAATATCTGGATTCTTAGCTGAAGATCTTAACCACTCGGCCACAGAGGTTATCAAATATGTTTCTCACATAGGTAAATTGTCTAGTTTGATGACTTTTTTTGTAATATCTTTGATATGGTGTGTGCGTATGGGGTTATGTTGAATATTACCTTAAGTAGATATGTCGTAAACTGTAAATTACAACTTACGAATTCCTTGTTTTCCGGGAATAGCCGTAGCGCCTCGAGCCCCTCCCTCACGTGTCCCAAGGCCAGCAGGCAACGCTCCTCCACGTGGCCGTCCACCCCGGGCGGGGGGGACTCGGGACCCCCCTCAGCGGAGGGCAGTGCCACACGCGGGTGCATCAAGCTGTCCACCGCCACGCCCCGGCTGAAGTGGCCCTCACTGCCTTTCACCTGGAAAAGAAAATAATCATATTTAATATTCAAATCAGAAAATCCCTTTGTATGTTTTATTAAAACTGCACCACTATTTCAATCTGGAATATTTATTCGACTCGCAACATCATTTCCATTGTGAGCTTGGAGCTTACTATTTGACTGTCACCTTTTCACTTTTGAAGAAGACATTTTTGATATTCTAAGCAGAAAATCTCTGCATGTCTTATTGAAAACTGCACGGAAATTTCGGTCTGAAATATCTAGATTCCCAAAGAGGGCGATATCCAAGATCCGTGGAGAAATCCAAGGAGGTGGAGGTGGTGGTGGTGGTGGCTTCAAGGGTAAATATGGGAGCAGTGAAGGGCTGAAATGGGGGGTGCAGACAACAAAAATATTTTTAATAAATTTTTCTTATGAATTCAGATTTTTTGCAGTTAAGGTGGAGAGGAATAATTTATTATTCCGAAATAATGATAATATTATTACGCAATACCATAAACATGATGTTTATAAGGAGAAAAATATGAATTACATATTTTTAAAATTTACATAGGTTTAGCATTCATGAAAATCAAATTAGAAATATAATCTTTTTCTGACCGTTCTACGTCTGTTTTACAAAATATTTTTAAATATCGAATATCATTAAAAAATCCTTTGAACGCGGTCATAAAAATTCCAATGAAAAACAAATGTTGGGTGCAGTTTAAATTTTTTATGAACACTAACGTTCATGTTTTTTTAAAAGCGGCTTAAAAAAGTTAAGTAAAGTTTATTAAAAAAAACTCACTTGCAGATGATGGCAATTATTTTTCTCCTGTTTTTAAAAGTATTTTGAGATTTTTAAACCACCACTTAATTCAGAAAGGCCGGTTTATAAATCAATGAATTTTTTGGCCGTCAGATGCTGCTAATGTTACTTGTTCGGAATACGTGTCAGGAAATACGTGTCAGGAATTCATTTTTAAACTTGCGTGTAAAATTTATTTATTTTCACTTAAAAAGATTAAATTTGTCGCAACTCTTATATCAATTGGTGGTCTAGATGTTAGGATAGTGGCCTTCCAATCGCTGGGTCAGAGTTCAATCCCCATGAATATTGTTATTTTTTTTATTAAAACTTATTTGACGTAAGATGACGATGACGTATTTATAGGAACTGTGGGTGTTTGCAAAAAAAACGATTACGTGCGGGAAAGGTAAGGTATTGTTTTCGAAGATATAGCGATTTAAAACAAATTAAAGAAATTCGCGCGGGACCTTTATTTATCTTATCGACAAGTTACAGAAAAACCTTCACAGCATTTTTTAAGGATATTCAACTTTTTAAATGTTTTTGTAAAATGTCAGAAATGTGTAATATTTCTTATTATATTTTGATAAATGCCCATGCAAATTAAAAAAAAAGGTAATAAATATTTTTCTCTTTAAAAACACCATGTTTATCATATTGCACAATAATATTATCATTATTTTGAATTAATAAATAATAACTCTCCGACGTCCCTCTCCCCGTTAAAAGATTTTTTTTTACGTTGTTATAGCATCGAATCAGGTATCTCGGAACCTGTTGTCAGGTGAACAATAATTTAACATGTTAAAGCAGGCACATAAATATTTATTAACTAACTAACCATCACGCCATTTCTCCGCAGAGGTAAGCAGAGAGGAAGGACCGCCAAGCAACTCGATCTTGGCGTACACTTCTTGCTTCATTCACATTCATACAACGTCTCATAGATTCTCTTCTGTTATTCCAACTTCTGACATGGCCCAACTCAAGTATTTGATTAACTTACATCAGCCTTTTTCACACAATCATAAATGGTTTTATCACACATTCGCCTCGGAGAGCTCATTTTTACAGCATTCAGTCTACTATCATCCTTCCTCTGCCAGTTCCATGCCTCACTGACATACATCAGGATTGGTATCAGCACTCCATTGTACACTGTTAGCTTCGCTTCTTTGGACAACTTTTTGTTAGCGCCAATTGCGTTCAGTCCTCCGTTTATGGAGTTTCCTGCATTCACCCTTCTTTCAATATCCTTATCAGTCTTTCCATCTCTCGTAAACATACTTCCCAAATACACAAACACATCCACCTGCTCCAAGTATTCATCATTCATAACTATATTGGACACTGTATATTTATCAAGAGCAAAAAGCTATCACAATGGAGAACAGGGGTGATAAAAATATTGTGTTGGGGTATAGAGTCGATCGTGGAAATGAGAGTTACTATCTGTAAGTCACAGTGTACATATCACAGTATTGGAGGACCAAGTTGGGTATATCATTTACCTTGCTAGATTTACAACTAGAACCGGATTCCTTATCGCTCTTATCCTGCTTCCCTTTCCTTCCCGGCGATGATGAACTCGCAGCGCCATCCAGCGATGTCTTGCTGGTGTCCAGCGATGAAGCTCCATCATCTCTGTTGGACTTGTCGGAGAATGACTCTTCATCGTCTTCATCGCGGCGACGGCAGGTGATGGGATCGCCGCATTCGCACTCTCCCGTTGATGATTCTATTTCATCAAATAGACACTTTCAATGTATGTATAAAATAAAGAATAAGAAAATATTATGGTATTTATTAGCAGTCAAAATTAGATTTTTTTACGAGAGGTCCCTGTCTGTACTGTGTACAACCAGGGTAACCAAATCGCCACCCGGTTGGGTGATCTTCTGGACCAGGTTGAGAAAGGGTTGAAGGAAAAGATTTGTTAATGTAGGCCTTAAAGAGAGGCTTGGAATAAATGAAGTAGAAAGGACAAATACAAGAAGCTTTTTCTATATTTACATCATTTTACAAAAGAATGAGTTTTACAAGGTCGAGGCTTCAAAGAAACTGGACATCTTGTAAAGAGCTAGCAGATTCTTCTATAGTGACCAACTACAAATCCTATACAAATCTCAAGTAAGACAGTTGAATTCGAAAGTCACCTCTGGGCTGGAGCTCCCAAATACTTGATAAACCTGGTTGATTCTGTGCAAAGGAGGGCGACTCACCAGATTGAAAATCCATTGTTAAGAGACCGATAGCCATCTCTAATGCACAGACCTAATGTAGGTATGTGCCGGTGCATGTGCGTGAAACTCGACAGACAAGTGGAACACCCGTTATTAACAAATATCCCTTTCTACAGCCCCCTCCTTGTTGCCCAACCAGGTGATAATATAGTTCCCCTGTCTGTGCTCCATACAGACAGTGGTGCTCTTGTGAGGTGTCACATAAAATTTAAAAAAAACAAGAAACTCGTTCTTATGCTGCCAACTTCAACTGTGTTCAATGGGTATTCCGCTTTTGTCCGCTGAGTTAATCTCATTTAAACTTAACTAATATAATAAATATTATAAAGATTTTGAGGTCACCTAAAGATACATTATTTTCTCGATTGTAAAGTTTGATGTAGTCAAATGGGAGAGGCAAAATTATGAAAGCAAAAACCAAGTTAATGTGTAAATAAAATCTTACCTTTGAAGCTGGGGTCTCCGGGATTAGTATCCGCAGGAACATACAGATTAGCCAACATATAATGCGAAGACGCTACAATCTGCGGATATTTCTCAATAGGCAACAGTTTAATACAATTCTCCAGCAGCAGTCTGATATGCCCCGCTTGACACGGAAGACTCATGTTCCTCGCAACCCTATACAGCAACATGGCCACGGGAATCGTAAACGGATTCTCGTCAGGATCGGCGGGATTGCCGACAGTTCCGCATAACGTCGTTAAATCGTAAAGTTTTACTACGTCATCGTGCGTGCCTTTAAACAGCCAATACGTGTGGCCTGCTTTCGTCGCATTGGACTTTAAAAACGACAAGATGTTTTGCGCCACGTTTCTTATAACCTTCGGTGAGAACTTTGAGTCTTCTAAGTTTGGGAGGTCTTCCGTTTTGATCGGTTCGTACTTCTGCACGATGCCGTCCAAGTGGTAGCACATCACTACTTCTGGGACGTTGCACATCAAGTTATCTAGCCAGTAATCTATGCCGGTCAACACGTTGATAGGTTCGCTGGCGTCCCTCAGACGAAGACTTACGCACGGTCGATCCACTCCCCCGAATATCGGCATATCACTTCCAATCAACATTTGGATGTCTTCAAACGTCCAGACGACGTTACGATTATACGTATGATTAGAAAATCCAGGATCGGGAATGTTTTCTTGGACGTTCGGTTCTGGAAGATTCGGTCCGGTGATGGGTAAAGTTGGAACGCTTGCATCAGACGTTTCTTTATATTCTCTAGCTTGGGAAGAAGGCACGAGGCTGTGGTACAAGAACTTCGATACTAAACTCTTCTGTTGTAAAGCAAATCTGCTCTTGTTTTTAATGTACATAACTTTGTCTTTGCTTCTCAACGACTTCACGACATTTTCGTAGAAAAATTTCTTCATCCACGACCATTCTGATTTCGTCAGGTATCGGTAGATGTCGAAATCATCCAGGAGTAATGTGTTTTCAACACGGTGTACCATCATACTGATCTGAAGAGAAACATTCAAATTTTAATCCCTCAATAATAACGTTTAGGGCATCATAAATTTTTGATAATTACCATATTGCGAATGTTAAGAACATTAAAAGAATTATATCTTAGGAAAACAACTATTATTATACATATTATATCTTAGGAAAACAACTTATTTGTCACCAGGAAAATATTTAAATACATACAAAAATATTAACTAAAAGAGATCTTACCATGCCGTTGGGATGATAGGGCAGCTTGAGCAGAGTTTTGATACATTCGGCTCCTGACACCACGTCCACCTCTCCCACGCAGTCTGGAAACATGTGTGCCATCCGGAAACTAAAAAAACCATAGTTAAATATAATTATCATTAGTTTTAAAACAGTAGTTATAAGTAGAGTGGAAAAAATTCAATGTGCATTTTTTTCATTGTTTTCCGTACAAAATATATTTTTTATAAGGTTAATGCAATTTTCGCATTTTTTCGTCTAGCGAAGAACGTCATATTATCGACTATCATAGTTAATGTTCGTTCCAAAAATGAGATATTACTTTAAAAATAATTTTGTCTCACAAAAAGAAGATTTTCCCAACAATTGTACAATTAATCGAATAAGACACTTTAACTTATGATCACAATATCTTACCACCTGTGATGGACGTGTTCCCCTCTCCCGCAGTGTTATTGACATATATGTATTTAAATATAATTGTTGTATTGCACTTGCATAAACCATGTTTATTTGTAAGGGAGTTGGGTCATATGGAAAATAAATGTTATATCGCCGTCCGCAAATGATCCCACTCCCTCCCTTTGTTGAATGTATATTTCACAGTCTGTGAGAAATGTGTTCTCACTGACCGCTTGTGAACCTGAATGACTAAATAAAAACGTCATAGTGGGACGGCGGTGTGAGGGAGACACGAGAGTTCTGGCTCGTCGGACATGCGCAGAACGCGATAGCTCTGCGAGTCCCGAATCCCAAACGTTGCGCACGCGACTTTAGATAGCCTGCGAAAACCAGAATTAGTTAGTTAGCCTGCAACCGTCCGCTTGACAAAATCCTCTGCTTCCTCGATCGCCCCGCCCGCTACGACTTCTACTCTACTCGCCTTATTTCTCTCTGACCATCGCCTTAGCCTTACCTGAACCATCAGACCGCCTCTCACTGGACCCAGATCATGCATCATCACATAAACACGGCCCTGAGTGCTACTTATAATTCTGCATAAATTGGGTTTTTGTGCATGTTGCAATCATACAAAAGTCGTTAATGAGGTCTTGTCATCAGTGTCTTTCCTCCCTTTGCAAGGGATCGACACAGGTTGTGCTTTCTCCCTTCCCAGCCCTCTTCACAGATCGGGATCAGCTGCCCACTACAGTTCGCCTGTGTGCCATTACGTCTAGTACACCACCCATTATGATATGTTCAGAATAATAAAAATTTGATATTGTTCATTTTAATTGTTCGCACTAGGTATATTTCTTTGAAGTAATTTGATGTATTATGTTATATTCTAGTTAATAGGCCTTATTGAAAAAATGTTATAGTTGAATTATGTAACGATTTTATGTTTTGAGTTTTATCACACATGCATGAATTCATGCATCTTTATTAAGGTCTCTGTTCTCATTTTGTTTATAAAATCATTTTACATGTGTGCTCTGTACCAGATCAAGGCTAAATAATTCCCACAAACTATGGGATTATGCAATTCACATAAGAAAGTCCTTTGTCTCCGTGTATTCCTGTTTAGATTAACTATTAACACATGCAAGTAAGCCATTCTTAATTTTAATATATGATTTTGAATGTTCTTTGTGTTATAATGAAATAAATAGTGTGACAACTGATTTGGGGAGTTAGTAGCAATTAACCGCCGGTTCTTTGTGTTATAATGAAATAAATAGTGTGACAAATGCTTTGGGGAGTTAGTAGCAATTAACCGCCGGTTCTTTGTATTATAATGAAATAAATAGTGTGACAACTGCTTTGGGGAGTTAGTAGCAATTAACTGTCGGTTCTTTGTGTTATAATGAAATAAATAGTGTGACAACTGCTTTGGGGAGTTAGTAGCAATTAACCGCCAGTTCTTTGTGTTATAATAAAATAAATAGTGTGACAACTGCTTTGGGGAGTTAGTAGCAATTGACTGTCGGTTCTTTATGTTATAATGAAATAAATAGTGTGACAACTGCTTTGGGGAGTTAGTAGCAATTAACTGTCGGTTCTTTGTGTTATAATGAAATAAATAGTGTGACAACTGATTTGGGGAGTTAGTAGCAATTAACTGTCGGTTCTTTGTGTTATAATGAAATAAATAGTGTGACAACTGCTTTGGGGAGTTAGTAGCAATTAACCGCCAGTTCTTTGTGTTATAATGAAATAGTGTGACAACTGCTTTGGGGAGTTAGTAGCAATTAACTGTCGGTTCTTTATGTTATAATGAAATAAATAGTGTGACAACTGCTTTGGGGAGTTAGTAGCAATTAACCGCCGGTTCTTTGGGTTATTATTCAAAAAGTAGGTAAAAAATTTTAAAATTTTTTTTTCAATATATTTCGCAAATAACAATACGTGTTTACAATATACCAGACAAATTTTTCACATTACGAATTTTGTCTGGTATCTCTCGTTTAGTATTTTATGTTAAATACTAAACAATAAGAAGACGAAGGAACAAACTTGACATATACGAATGTTTTGTGGGTTTCGGGTATAGTTTTTTTGTACCTGAACGAACGTACAGGATACGGCTTGCTGCATTCGGGCGATAATATAGCGGCCATATCACGTACATTTGTATGGGTAGGGCGGTTAAGGGAACCAGGAAGGTTCGCCAGTGCCATTTAAAAGAGGAACCGGGAAGGTTCATACCATCGTTTTTAATTTTTTTTTTTTAAATATTAAGATAAACATTATGGTGGACTTTACATTATTAAATTTAAAACGACCAATTTACCTTGGAATAAAAATTTGCCGTACATAATTTAATATACCGACCCGAAAAAACTTTTTTTTTTTAATCTTTTTATTTTTTATATGCATAATCATATTAACATAGAAAATACGTTTTTTTTTTTAAATACAACTAACCCGCAAATAATGTTCTTAGTTGCCTCTAAAACCATACATTTTTTTTTTCATGTCGTATACTTCATAATTTAAAACAAAAATAAATAAATTTCTTCTCATCCGTACTAGATATTTACTAAACCTTTAATTTAAAAAAAATATATCATTCGGTTTGGATGGGTATTTTGGCCACAAATTAAAAAATTAAGTTATCTATGAAACAGGTAGAGCAGTCATTCCTCTTAAGCCTACATAGATTGTTGTAGTTACAAATTGTGGGAAACTACTTTTACTTTTAAAAAGTACAAAACAGTATTTAGCAAGAAAATTATCCTTTGGGACCAAAATTGACAAAAGCTGAAATATTGTCGAAAATTAAGCTGTTTGGATTTTTTGCTGGTAGATCTGGAGGTCTGACGAGGTAAAAAATTAGGTGTTTGATTTTGTTTTTATCACATACAACACATAAAAAAAAAACATAACCACCCCATTTGATGAAAAGTTAATTGTTAAAGTTATTGGAAAGTCTAAAACCCAATACGGCCATTTCAACTTCTTACCTAACTTGTAGATTAAAACCTCGATACATAATAAAGATAAAAACATATTTACTTTATGAAATTTTATGCTCTATTAAATTGGTTTCAGTAAAATTTTCAGAAAATTACATTAGAAACGAGGTAATTAGATAATAATCGTGCTTTTTACTTGTTTTTACAAATTTATACACATTTTATATTTTGGTACCTATTAAATATTGTCAATTAGTGCGTTATAGAAAATTTTATGTCATACTAAAATTATTAAAACTACTTTAGCCAAAATTTGCATTGGAAACTAGATATTTGAGAAAACCTAGATTCTGCCGAAAGTTTGAATGTTTTTTTCAAGGCGAGGTCGAAAACATAGATTTTACCAGAGGGGATCAGTTTATAAAATATGTAAAAAGTTTAATAATTACGATCGCGACCCCCTTTTTGCGCTAATTTCACCGGCCTAAATATTGTATCGTTTAGAGAGGAGCCAAGAAGGTTCAGTAGTAGTAGTTATTGTGAAAAGACCCAAGAAGGGTCAGTGCCTTTTTAAAGAATAACCGGGAGGTTCATACTATCGTTTAGAGAGGAACCAAGAAGATTCAGTAATTCCCTAGAAATTCCTACCAATATACAATGTCAGTGGGAGCCGAACACCTTAATCTGTTTTAATTTTGAGTGACGAATCTTCTTAATGCGGGTAATGATTGACGATTAATTTCATTCATTTAATATCCATACTTTTCTTTAAATCCGGATTTCTCATTAAATACATTTTTTGCATCCATGTCAAACTAACAATAAAACATATACATAATATTAATATAGGGAAAAACTTCCTTCTTCTTCTGGCGCTCATAACATTTTAAAAATTTTATTGTATAAAAGTATATGTCTAGCATTATCATCTTTATTGACATATATATATGTATGTATATTATCCTCAAACTGATCAGAGGCATACAAATGCAGCTGTGATGTATCACATACATACTCGCCACACTGCTGTTCGATATCAGGTTATGTTCTGATTTTGTAAATAGTAACATTTTGTACATAATTTATTCTAAAATATAAATGTTAGTTGTAAGCCTCTGTCACTAGTTTTAAGTCACTAGCTACAGGTCTAAGTTGTAAGTCGCTAGCTATATAAGTCATTAATTATAAGTCTGAAGTAGGTAGATTCTAGTTATAAATCTTAGCTGTAAACCATTAGTAATAAATATAATATGTAAATTATTAGATATAAGTCTAAGTGATAAGGTAAAGGTTATATAAATTATGTTGTAAAGCGCCTTTGAGGTGATTTACTCACGAAAACGGCGCTATAGAAATAATCCATTTATTATTATTATTATAGTAGTTTTTGTGAAAAGAACCAAGAAGGGTCAGTGCCTTTTTAAAGAATAACAGGGAAGGTTTATAGTAGGATTTAGAGAAGAGACGAGTAAGGGTCTAGTACCAGGTAATAACCCGGAGAGAAGCGTTTTTTTTATTTTTATATTAATACCCCACAAGAGCCCCAACTGCTTCCAGTTGTCTGGAGCCAGTGAGGCTATGGTATCCCCAAGTGGGGAATTTTATGAGGCTGAAGGTATTAGGGAAGTGAAGGATAAGGGAAAGAGGAAGGTGGGAAAATATCTGTCTATTCAGATCTAGTCACCAAATACGGCTAAAACAAGCAACGTTTCAATTCTGAATGGTGTATCTTCCACTTTGGAACATGCGCAAATACAGTGGTACCTCGACATACGAGTTTAATTCGTTCCGCAACCTTGCTCGTATCTCGAAGCAAATTTCCCCATACAAAACAATTGAACTACCATTAATCCGTTCCAACCCCCAAAATGTCACCCCAGTTATTTTTGTTACGTTGTTTTAAATAATAAAAACGTATTTATAAATGACAAATATTTATTGTACAAAAACAAAAAAGAGAATGTAAAGAAATAAATTAGACATCCTCACTGGTCTTTGCCTTTTTCGCTACATTTTTCTCGCTTTCACCTGTAGGCCGTTTAGAAAAAAACATGTCCAAGGAGGTTTGTTTCTTCCTCCCTCTCAGAATGTTCCGGAAATGAGTTAGGCAAGTGTTATTAAAAAGATCAGATGCACGACCTGTTGCAACTTTTTCTGGGTGTTTCTTTTCCACGAACTATGAAACTCTCTCCCACATTCCTAAGATCTCCTTTATCTCACTTGTAGAAATAACCTCCTCCTCCTCTGACTCCTCGAAACCAATTTCTTGCATAACCTCCGTATGCTGCTGTGACTGTAACTCTTGTATCTCCTCAGTCGTCAGTTCCTGGGTGTGCTCCTCGACGAGCTCGTTCACGTCTCTCTCTTCCACCTCTAGACCCATGGATTTCCACAGAGACACAATCTCCTCCTCTACTGACATACCGGGTTCCAATTCTTCCTAGATCCTTTCAGCTACAGCTTCAGGCCACAGCTTTTTCCATGCAGAGGTCAAGGTCCTCGTTGTAACACCCAGCCAGGCCTAATCGATAATTTTTAGGCAAATCGCGATATTAAAGTGCTCCTTCCAGAACTCTTGAAGGGTGAGGTTTATGTTCTCCGTCACTTCAAAGCAGCGCCGAAACAGATGCTTGGTGTATAGCTTCTTAAAATTAGAAATCACCCACTGATCCATGGGCTGCAGGATAGGAGTGGTGTTGGGTGGTAGGTAGAGAACCTTTATAAATTTGAACTCCTCGAGGATGTCATCTTCGAGGTTTGGTGGATGAGCAGGGGCATTGTCGAGGATGGGAAGGACTTGCACGGGTAGGTTTTTTTCCAGTAGATATTTCTTAACAGAAGGGCCGAAAACCAGGTTTACCCACTCCACAAAGAACTTCCTGGTGACCCATGCCTTCGGGTTCGACCTCCTCATAACTTGGTGTATAGCTTCTTAAAATTAGAAATCACCCGCTGATCCATGGGCTACAGGATAGGAGTGGTGTTGGGTGGTAGGTAGAGAACCTTTATAAATTTGAACTCCTCGAGGATGTCATCTTCGAGGTTTGGTGGATGAGCAGGGGCATTGTCGAGGATGAGAAGGGCTTGCACGGGTAGGTTTTTTTCCTGTAGATATTTCTTAACAGAAGGGCCTAACACCAGGTTTACCCACTCCACAAAGAACTTCCTGGCGACCCATGCCTTCGGGTTCGACCTCCACATAATTGCAGTTTTTCTTTCAAAATCTTATGTGACTTAAATGCTCTGGGGTTTTCCGAATGGTATACGAGCAGAGGCTTGATCTTGCAGTCGCCACTCGCATTGGCGCACAGTGCTAGAGTCAATCTGTCCTTCATAGGTTTGTGGTCTGGCATCATCTTCTCCTCTGCCGTTATATATGTTCTATTCGGCATCTTTTTCCCGAACAGCCCTGTGTCATCACAGTTGTAGACTTGCTGAGAGATATATCCTTGGGATTTTATTAGATCGGAAAACGTTTTAATGTAATCCTCAGCTGCCTTCATATCTGAGCTTGTTGCCTCACCATGCCTGACAACGGAGTGAATACCGGTCCTCTTTTTGAAATTCTCAAACCAGCCCCGGCTGGCTTTAAATGACTCTCCCGATGCCTCGTCGATGGAAGTCTGCGGGGTTCGCTTCAGCAAATCTCCGTAGATCGCTCTTGCCTTCTCGCAAATGATGGTCTGCGTCAAGGTATCTCCTTGGAGTTGCTTCTCTGTCACCCACACCATCAGCAGTTTCTCCATATTTTCATGAAGGGAGGTTCGCAGCTTGGAAATTATCGTAAGGCCCTTAGCCGGCGTTACACTCTTTATCGGCTCCTTCTGTTTAAGCACAGTACATATCATGGACGTACTACGCCCATACTGCCGCAACAAGTCAACAACTCGAATACCTTGCTCATGTTTTTCTATAATTTCACGTTTTAATTCAATACTCATCATCTTTTTCTTAGCACTTGACTTTTCACAAACTTTCTTCCGATCCATGGTTATAAAAATAAATGAACTACAACTGTAAATGTAAATGTAAACGCAACACAAAACGCGAACACAACTTATCACAGCGGGAGCACGCTGCTAACTGATTCACTGACCGTGGTGGGCGTGGCCGCGCACGTGCGGTCGCGTGCTACCGGCCGACCTGCTAAACCGAACTCTTATCTCGAATTTTGCTCGTAACTCAAAGCAAAAAATCACTCGCTCGCCGGCTCGTATCTCGAAAAACTCGTATGTTGGGGCACTCGTATGTCGAGGTACCACTGTATACTATATATATTTTTAAAATGAATTAATTGTGAAACAGTACAAATTAATGAAATAAAATTTACTTTAGCATGCCGGGATTTGAACCCGCGACCTTCGAATTCGTAGTCGAGAGCCTTACCCCTAGACCATGGAGGCCGTCAAGGTTGTTATTTATCGTAAATTAATTATTGTTTCAATTTATTTTAATACCTTATTGAAGCTTATAAACTTCATTGTAATATTTAATCATTAAGGGCGAGAGGGACGTCGGAGAGTTATTATTTATTAATTCAAAATATTGATAGTATTATTACGCCATACGATAAACATAATGTTTTTAAATAGAAAATATTTATTAAATATTTTATAAATTTACATAGGCTTAGTATTTATCAAAATCTAATCAGAAATATTACTTTTTCTGACCGTCCCATTATATGTTTTACAAAATATTTAAAATACGAATATGATTTTTACAGTGGAGAAAAGTATTTTTCATCCTTTATCGTTGCGTTTTTGTAAATAACCAAAGATTTGTAATCCGCATTACAAAAAAAAAAACATTAAAGTTACATAGTGTTCATAAAAAAATTCACACACGGATCTTTTTTTTAATTTATCGTATCGACAAGTTACAGAAAAACTTTCACAGCATTTTTTAAGAATATTCAAATTTTTAAATGTTTTTGTAAAACATGCGTGGAACGGTCAGAAATGTGTAATATTTCTTATTATATTTTGATAAATGCTAAGCAAATTTAAAAAAAAGGTAATAAATATTTTTCTCTTTAAAAACACCATGTTTATCATATTGCACAATGATATTATCATTATTTTGAATTAATAAATAATAACTCACAATATTAACCAATCCTAAATCAAACACAAAACCAAAAAAAACCACAGAAAATAAAAAGGTTTTTTCTAATTTTGAAACTGTCAATTCATAGTGGAATTCCATATTTATAATTATTTTTGATTAAAAAACCTTTGTAACTTTTTTCCACTTATTTATTTTCGACCGGATCGGTTTCTCCCTCTCACGGGCATCGTCAGACTGGCACAATGAATACTAAATCTATGGTATATATAGCATCGATGTCGGGAGGGAGTTCTCCTGTTTTCTAATATTATTTTTATTTATGACTTGAAATTTGTTTTATTGTTGACGGTACTATTTACTTTTATGTTTTTAAAAACTACTTTCCTGTTAGTTTATTACCCTCTGGAAGACGGATTACATTGTGTTTATTTACTGAATCTATGGTTTTTTTTAAAGTTATATATTGGCATTGGGTCAGCTTTTATTTGAACAGATGGTTCTTTCTAGTTTTGTTCCCTGTGATTTCCGTCTTGTTTGCTAAGATGAATTTTATAGCAGTTTTTGTCCTATAGTTACATGAACTACGGATAACCAGGTACATTTTTGTTGGGTCTTTAAAATATTTTATTATATTATAATAGGTACACATCAAGGCAATATCCTTCTTAGATTTCGCCTTGGATGTCTGCAACAAAATTCCCTGTTACATTTTACCCTGGTATTTTATATGTGCTTCCTATTTACATTCATGGTTTTATACTATTACTGCATATAATTAAGGTTACACTATAATGGATATATTAGAGGAGAGTCAGCCTTTTTCTCTAATTGATTATTCATTACGTACTTTTCTTCTACTTTGCTTATTAGTCAATTAATTTCTAATGATTCTAATTTATCTAATTTTTTACCCTTATTGCACACATGTTATATTGTAACATCTGTGTATTTATGAAATGAATGGTGATTGTCTATTAGATGGTTAGCTACGTTCGACAGGTCCTTTTTATTGTTTACCCAGCTAGAAAAGTGTTCTCTTATCCTGGTGTAAAAGGCTCTGCCCGTTTGGTCTACGTAATATGCCGGGCAATCTCCGCAGTTTATCATGTATATTCCAGAATTGCAAAATTTTTCCCTTTTATCTTTATTATTAATGAGAATTTTTCCCAATGAGCTTACGTTATAAAATGCTGTATTACATTTTTAATTATTAACTGATCTTGCTATTTTTTTTTGATATCTCACCTATATACGGGAGTTTTGCCCACTCTTTGTTGAGTTGAAAGAATGCAAGGCTGATGTAAGCGTAGTGAGCAAGATTAAGAAAGGGACGCTTGGGCATGTAGAGCGAATGAACGAAGAGAGGAGTGTAAGGAGAATATATGACGTGAATGTGAATGGAAAAAGCCGGGGACGCCCGAGGAAGACATGGCACGATCAAGTGAATCAAATACTCACAAATACAGACACGTGACCTCGGAAGTTTGACAAATGTCTCCAAGATGGCCCCCTTATCGGTCACTTTGCCGGCCGGCTGAACTTTGCACAATAAAGATGCAAGTTACACATTCGAAAGTTTTTTTGTTCCTGTGTTTATCTAACCATTTGCTTTTAATGGCATTTATTTATTTATTTGTAAGAAATAAACAGCTTTTAATACAAATTTATATATAAAGAAAGTTTAACAAAAGGTAAGCCAAAAAAGTTTCTTATGCTACCAGTGGTTAAGTACAGATGTTTTATTAGAAAAAAAAAACACAAAATAAGGAAGGGGGGGAGAGGAAAATAGGAAAGGAGGATACATTTTATACTTTTGCATCAATTTGTGGTTGTACGCATTACTTTGATTCGATACTTTGAAAGGGTGTTGTGAAGAATGTCGATATTGTGAAATTGTGCATTATATTTGTAAATCTACTAGTAAAATGAACAGGTTATAATGCATACGTTTGTTTTCATATTCAAAATTCAATCCTCCTTTAGATAAGACATTATATTCCTATTTTAAGAAAGTTTCGACGAACGCCGTATTATCTCAAGTTGCTAGTTATTATAGAGCCCCTCCCACCAACTTTATTTAAATTAATGACTGCCGCTGTATCAACGATTCGCTGGTGGTCATTAACAGTACATTTTGATGTAATATAATATATTCTCTTGAATTTCTGATTGAACCCCCAGTTAAAAAGATCACTAATCACCACTGTTCAGAATCAAAATGTTTTGAGTGGCTTCAGCTATGTTTAGTTACCGCATCTCAATAGTTGGGCGCTTCCTTAACTTTCGCATCACTTTCTCCTTTCCCTATTATTTTCAGCCTCACAAAATTCACAAAAAAAGTTGGGTTGCAATAGCTCCATTGACTCCGGACAGATAGAACTCTTATATAAACAGCAGCTTAGCGAAAATTGTTACAAAACTAAATAAACATACCTTGAAAATCCGACAGACTGGCTCAAGGCGTGTCTCAGGCCATAGGAATCCGTCGCACTGCTCAGCCAGTTGGATGGCGGCATATTCAGATCGGTGTTGCATTGTAGACGAGCAAATTCAACCGGGCACAGAACAGATGTGTACTTTACCACGGCTGTTGACTTCACATCGGGCGATTGGCTGCGGGCATGGCGTCCCTGAGAAAACAAAGCAAAACATTAATTTAAACATGTTTGCTTTCAATGGCACAAACAACTGAAAATGACAAAAGATTTTGAGAATCAAAATCATAACACAAATATAACCTAAAAAATATTAATTGCGCGAATTGATTTATGGAGTGGTTGTTTACCTTATCATGCGAATCTTCTTTATCAGCCATTATTATATTACATTTATCAATCTGATTAGATTACATTAAGGTTTTGAACGGTTATTTACAAATTTTCAAAAGTACAAAACTGTGCGGTTTGACAGCCAGGCAACAGACATTTGAAAATAGTCATAGTGTAGAAAGAATCTAGACCTAGAATCTAGAATGTTCAAGAAAACTTCAGAAAAGAGGTGCTCCTCAAAATGGTTTGCTGAGAAACAACAATAATTTTATAAAAAATTATCAAGAAGCTCTGATGATGGACACTGTTTATCAGCCGGATACTATGGAAATATAGGATTAGGTAAATACTATTTGAAAATGTATTCACCATAAAAATGTATGTATGTAGAACTCGACTTCCCAGAACACCAATATAGATTTTTTTCAGTCAAGAAACTTTAATATTATATTCGGCCTCCTTGTCGGCTAAAAAATTACATTCTTTTGTAATAAGTAAAATAGGAGATATTTATTGTAATTAAGTTTACAACTGTAACTAAAATACATGTATAATAAAGTGTACTGTAGTTTACAAATTAGATAATAAAAAGAAAATAATTTTTAATAATATATATATTTATAACATGTCCAAAAAACCAGAGGATACGCTGTAGGCAGAGAGTTGGTAGCTTATTCTGAATGTCAAGCTCTTCCTCAATTGACGCATTTGATCACCTGGATATCCATGGAATCGACACGACATTTCGAGGGGGTCTATCCGCTTTCTTTCGATGGCACTGAGTGTCGATGTTTCCACAGTTGAGAAACACGGGAAAAATCAGCGCCCGGACGAGTCTCATCTTCATGATCTTCGTTATGCCTCTGCCACAAAATAAATATATATATATATTCGGCTGTTCAGAATTCTACATAAACTGTTTATCATTGAAAAAACCGTCTTTGGTTTTGATGTATTTTATGTGAACCTTCCAACTTGTTTTTAATATGTTTTTCATATCGTGAATAAATCTTCCGTTTTTATTTAATTTTGCACACCATGCCTGAATGTGTTCATAGATAATTAATGTAAGCAACTTATTTTGCCGTGCCTTACCATTTCATGTGTCTGCACTTCGCGGTGCTGGTAGATTTGAATCGACCTTATTTTAGAATATCAAAGTGATTTTTTTGTGTAGATTATCTTTATCGATTCATTTGTTATTTATAGAAATACATCGATTTCGGACCATTAATTATACTACAGCCATAAAGTTAGACCTCTCCCAACTGCTAAAATGAAATAAGCACTTCGAATAAACTACATTTATTTAATAGTGGAAAGGGAAAGGGAAAGGGAAAGGGAAAGGGAAAGGGAAAGGGAAAGGGAAAGGGAAAGGAAAAGGGAAAGGGAAAGGGAAAGGAAAGGGAAAGGAAAAGGGAAAGGGAAAGGAAAGCAGTGAAAGGAAAGGAAAGGAAAGGAAAGGGAAAGGAAAGTGGGAAAGGGAAAAGGGAAAGGGAAAGCAAGTGGGAAAGGGAAAGGGAAAGGGAAAGGAAAAGGGAAAGGGAAAGGGAAAGGGAAAGGAAAGGGAAAAGGAAAGGAAAGGGAAAGGGAAAGGGAAAGGAAAAGGGAAAGGGAAAGGGAAAGGGAAAGGGAAAGGGAAAGGAAAGGAAAGGAAAAGGGAAAGGAAAGGGAAAAGGGAAAGGGTAAAAGGAAAAGGGAAAGGGAAAGGGAAAGGGTGCGGAAAGGGAAAGGGAAAAGGAAAAGGGAAAAGGGAAAAGGAAGCGGAAAGGGAAAGGGAAAGGGAAAGGGAAAGGGAAAGGGAAAGGGAAAGGGAAAGGGAAAGGGAAAGGGAAAGGGAAAGGGAAAGGAAAGGGAAAGGGAAAGGGAAAGGGAAAGGGAAAGGGAAAGGGGGGGGGGTTTATATTATAAGGATATGTGTTTTCCTATAACCCTACATAATACTTATTATAAAAACGAAAGTCAAGGGTTCCCAACACGTCGATCACGATCCAATATTTGGTCAATTGTGAAAATAATCATTCTAGTTTAACTACGGATGAAAACCCAGGTCTTAGGACAGATGTGTTAACGAAGCGGTTTAATGGTCAAAGTAGGGTACTTTCTTTAAATAATTAAAAAATTTTGACAATGGAAACCATATTTAACCGACAGCGGTGTAATTAAAAAAAAGTACTTCGTGAGCTACATACTTGTGGAAGTGATATTAATTAGAAAATTCTCTGGATCTGCCATTTCAGTCATCCATCAGGCTAATATTTATTGCATTATTCTATTGCTACTACTTCTCCAGAAACCACGAATCAGCATTGCTCATCGCATCTTCAGGCTCATATCAATGGATGCTGATCATCATTTAGCTAAAACAGTTTTAATTTTTTTTTTAAATTGTCTGTGTTTGAGAAAAAACGAAAAATTTAAAATAATGTTGCCCTTGAACTTACACCATTTTTAATACGAGTTTGAACAAGAGTCCCCACTGCACTGACTAACTAACTAACTAACCATCATGGCGTTTCCCCGTAGGGGTAGTCAATTGGGACGGATCACCACACAACTCTGTCTTGGAACACACTACTTGCTTCATTCACATTCAAGCACCATCTTATACATACTTCTGTTATTTAGACTAGACATTACCGGGCTCAAGTACGCATTTGATTAACGTGATCGTACCGCGTCTTCTTCGGACGTCTTCGATTTCTTCTACTATTCACTTAAGCGTCAAATATTCTCCTGGTGGCTCGTGAAATTTGTGTGTCATAGAGTAATAATATTGAAAAATTCGACATCATTGATGTTGTTGTAGCTGAAATTTTTTAAATATTTTATAAAAACGTTTTTTTATGACGATCTTTCAGTAAATGTTGCAGCGCATCGCCAAACTCAAAATTCTTGATGCTAAAAATCGAGTAATTGAAAAAAATTAAAATATTTTTCGGCTACAACATCAATGATTCCGTTTTTTTTTGTATTAGCACTCTAGCACGTTCAAAAATTACAGCCGCCACTGCTCCCGGTGCTCATTTCATCGTTCATCCTAAATATTCTATCTTAAATTTATTGATTACGCTTACATCAGCTTTGAATTCACATTTGTAATATGGTCAAATATGGTTTCAGCACACATACGCCTTAGGGATCTTATTTCCGTATACTTTCATCTTTCCTCTGCCAGCTTCATTCCTCATTGCAATACATCAGAGTTGGTATCAGCACTCCATTGCGGACTGCTAGCCTCGTTTCTTTGGATAAATTTTTATTAGCGATTACCGCGTTCAGTTATTATTAATGGAGTTTCCAGCACTTACCCTTCTTCCAATATCCAGATATCCTTATCAGCATTTCCATCTCTCGTAAGCATACTTCCAAAAATACTCAAACTCATCCACTTTATCCAATTATTCATCGTTCACAACTACATATAAATATTATTGCATTGTTTTCGTACCCTCTTTTTCAAATACCACGACTGTAAGCGACTAGTATCGTTACAAGACTGTAAATTTATGTAGGTGCTAGATCCCGAGCCACTTTCTTCCGTTATAGGGTTGTAGAGTAGGTGGATGGTGCTGGTCCTCACGCACCCATTGGTCTATGTGAGGGGCACTAGGTGGGCCACTCCTCTGCCGGGTCCTGGCCTTGCAGTGACGTCCTCTTGTCTCGAGGACGTAGGCCTAGGACTGCTTCAGGCAGAGGGTGTCAGCGAGGCAGCAAATGATGGAGAGGGTGAAGGTGAAGAAAAGACTTTTGTTTTGCTGCTCACGAGTTGTGATAAGTTATGACTGCTTAATTTTTCAAAGTTGGCCTATTTATTTGATTTCTCGAATGCGACAAGCATTTTACCCCTCTCCTTGCCGCGGGGGGGGACGCGCTTGCCAAACTGGCACGCAGCGTATATAATGTGCGTAAAACTGTCGAGCACTCATTTGGCCGAATTCTTCAAGGTCCGCGGACGCCTGAATTTCGACATTTAAATTACATTTTAACATGATATTACATGAAAAAATTAAAAAGGTTTTGTGTAGTGATCAGGTTAATTCTAACTGTGTTTACTGCTGTCAATGTTTTCCCACGTCCAGATAACATAGCGCTTTGTGGCTTCGTTATCTGGTCGTAGGGAGCAATAAACATGAAAAGGTTAAAACAAATTATTATGTAAAAACATCTCCTCATTACGGCATTATTCAACAGGTTTATTATGCCGCTTTGAGGAGATTTACACGTTCAATTTCAACTAAATTATAAGAAACAGTTTGTAAATTAAAGAACATGAAATATAAAGCAAATACCAATAGATAATAATGCTAATGATAAGAATGAAAGGGAGCTCGCAACACGGTATTTTGCCTAGTCGGAGTCTGACAATTTTCGAACTTCGACGATCGAACAATAAGTTTCAACACGTCTGGTACAACGAATTTGTGAAACTAGTTCGAATTTTAAATGTTTACATATTTTTTTTAACTTTTAAGCGCACATGAATTATTTGTTTTCTAAAAAAAGTTATAGTTAAGTACTTAATATTTTTACAGTACTTGTATAAAGTAGGTATTACGAATTCTAAGATTTACACCATAGTTATTGCCATACCGATCCCCATGTGAAAATTGCATCTGTACCCATATGGAAAAAAATAAAAGTATCGTTATTTTCATACCTATTAAAAAAATAAAAATTAGATTCTCCAACAGAATATTTAACATAATTATTACACTAATGATACATTTTCAATTTGATTATATTGATGATTTAAGTTATAAGTGAGCACACAATTCATTGCAGTATTGAGTATTTACTTATGCAGCGCTAATAAGTATATAACACAAAGAGGAATAATTTCAAATGTATTTAAATACTTATATTTATTAAACCATTATCAATTATTAAGCCAAACAAATTAACATTTTTTTTAGTTTAAGGGTATTCTTAGTCAATAGTAATTTTACTTAGAAAATATAAGAATTAAAAAAAATATATATGTAAAGCGTACATACTCCTATCGAAGCTCACTGATGAACCGATTCCAACTTTCGTTCTATTCTATTTAAAATAGACCATAGAAGATTGTCTAAATCTTTATGGTAACGTCCAATAAACAAACACTTTTTTCTGTCGACGATTTGCTGCGTCACTTCGAGCACCGCAAATACAAATAAATTGAAATAGAGCATGTGTCAAAGGATTACAATAAGGAACTACACCCCATTTTTTTTTCTTTTATTAATGTTGACATCCTAACTTAATTTTCTGATATTTAAATTTTTTTTTGAAGTTCGTATTCCTGGTTAAAATAATTGTTAAAGTTTCGATTTTTTAAAGCCCACCAAAACGCACGAAATCTATGGCTTGTTGGGTGTGACATTACACGAGTAGTCGGATTGGCGGTTCAATAGGCGGTAATCGATATTGTATGGATTCCATACAAAACTTCGAAAACTTCATACTCAAATTTAACTGTTTTTAATTGAACGAAACATTGTAGAATATCAGCGTCTTCTTAATATTGTAGGTACATTATAGGTATTGGCGCCCTTGAGGTGATTTTTCACAAAAGCGGCGCTATACAAGTCATCCAACTATTATTACATTGTACCAAAGTGCAAAAGTACATTCATATCCGCAACTGATTAACAATTTATCAGCGTTCAAAGAAATAGCTCACACTTAATCCAACTTTTAAAACCTAAACTGGAAGACTGAGCCATGTTGGTAACAGAAATGCGTATTATGATACCGCTGCATATCTTATATATCGATACCGGGTCCACAGATATTAGCGTTCTGACCGTTCCGAGATATTAAACGATATTTTGGTATTCATATCTATTTAATAATGATTTAGTACGTGATAATAATAACAATAATATTTTTATGATTTTTATAGCGCTATTTTGGCGAAAATCACATAAAGGACGCTGCACAAATGTTTTTTTTCTTCACAATGCTCTTTTTTTCCTTATTGAAATTTGGTACAATTTAATTCATTGCATATTATACTTCTCTTTTAAGAAATGCTTCTGTAGAGAAGCGCAGTGTAGGTATTGCGTTCAGATGGTTATATACAGGGTGCGGCAGTATAACTTCCTTTTTTAAAATGCGCGCCATTCAGTCGGTTGATGTCGTAGCAGAACGCTAGTGATCTCGTTCAAGAGGCGGAACTATAAAGTTTTGTCCCGACATAGTTTAGTCACCATGATGCGTTGGAATTAAACTATTCCGTCCTCGAGCTTTCTTAGAACATGGCTAGAATTTTTTGAATGCGTTTTTAATCTTTAATACTTTGAATTATGTATGAAATGCAAATCAGAATCGCTTGAGTTAATAGCCTCTATCAGTTTTCTGCGCATGCGTAGAAAACTGATGCATGCGCATCTACGGACTTGACAAACAATCCGTGACAGTAGTAGACAGTAGTGAATAGGTTTGAAACATTGATGGCTTGAAATAAAAATAAATATATTATGCATTGTAAGAAATTATAGGTTTGAGGAATCATTAGAAATCCTCCGCTTCCAGAATAACTGAAGAAATAATCGCCAAAGAAACTGGCGACAATGATATTGTTGTATTGTGGAAGGCTATAGATTATAACGTAGACAAATTCGTTAAATTTTCTATGAATATATTGAATTTTTAAGCAAAAACTCACAAGTAGTCGCAATAAACAAACATAATGATTTTACGAGCAAAATGAACACTGCAAACAACGAAATTATAAGCCATAAGCATGATAAACAGCGGAAAAAAACCTTATCTAGTTATAGTTGGACTCAAAAACTGCGCGTGTGACGTCAGAAGCACTGGTACTAAAAGACCATGTTGTTTTGATGGTACAGTTTTTAATTCACTTTTATATGACGATTTATAAAATCTACGTACAGTTATATACAATTAAAATTATATATTCAGAATCGGCATTTGCTAATCTATACGAATATATATTTTTAAAGCCATTATATTTTTCACTGAAGTTCCTTATTCCTGTCTAGAATAGATAGGTTCGTTCTGTTAGATAGACCATAGAATAGAAGAAGTGGGAACTCAGTATTAGGTATGAGGATGATTATTACTTTAATGCTTTTAATATTATATGCATGCATATAATGTTTTCGCTAGGCCAAAGACATTAATTGTATCATAATTAAGTATCTCGCCAAAATATTTTAAAGTTGTAATTTAATGAGTGTGATGGAATTATATCGGAGCAATTTGAATTTAATTTAAGTTAACTAATTGAAGAATAATGAAGAACCAGAATACTTCTGGGCATTAGAACTAATTTAGACAATTCCTCCTTCATGCGATACTCAGACATATCGTCCATTAATAAATCAGTATTTCAGGAAAAGAGGTTATATATAATTTTTGTCGCTATGAAAATAACGCAACAAAAACATTTTCCACGACCCAAAGTATGAGCGCCTTTAAATATTTTACATAGGTAAGTACCTCTTCTTTATGGTAAATGTTTTATAGAACCTTTATTATTTATTGTATCTTTACTATCTTCGTCCGTTTTGTCACGTTGTCTATTGCCACTCGCCATTTTAATTTCGTATTGACGCCGGGTTTCTTCAATTCAGAACACTATCTGTATAGTAATTTTGCATTTTTTCGTTCGCCTTTACCTTAAATCTATCAATTGGTAAGTCCCATCAACCTGTATTATCAATTTCATTGTGTTTTGATTTTGTTCTCAAGCCATTCATCGAAGTTTCTATGCTGACGTGCCCTTGCAAGTCATTGAATCTTGAACTCTGTATAAAACCAATTTTTGCTTTTAGTTTGGTCGTGATTTTACTATTCAAACCATCATAACCCAAGCATTATAAAACCTTAGATGTGTAGTTTTCCGTAACAATTTAACGTAATTTTCAATTATATTTCTGTATGTCGGAGAAAATGGATCACGTTTTCTGTAATGGCGGTCTACACGCTCTGAATCTAATCGGGTTAGCTAGGTACGTCTGTTCTTTTCCCCATGTCAATGTTATTGATTTCTTGTAAGTGCACCTGCTGAACTGAGTACATAATACTAGGCGAAAAAGCCTAATTTTTGGGAATGATTTGATCTTTTTCTCGACAATATTAGAAAATTATATGTAGGCTTCATTTGTTTGCGCTTGCCGGCAAGCCATGATTTTTCTTGTAAATGCTTGTGTAACATCGTGGATACTGCGATATGTTTATACAAATTGTAATTTTTTTTGCTAGGAATCAGATGAAACCGTTTCATATAGCGGTAAATTACGAAGGTATCAAAACATTCCGCCATGGGAGAAATTTTTTCCTTAGATATTAAATAATACTTTGATAATCTCGATTTACATATGAATGTTTTCACTTGATTATACAGATTACTGATGCATTTTGTCTCTGTCAGACTAATATGAATAACTGTTCATATTTGATCAGGATTGATTTTCGTAGGAAATATAAATATAAAATTCATAACTAATCGATTTTCAAGATGGCAGGTCTTAATTTAATGACCCCTCCACACACACGAGCGATCAAATATTTGTAAAAGTATTACGAAATCTGATATAGGCCTAAAATATAAGCTATAAATTAAAAAAAAAAAAACTTTAATGCAGCTCCGCTACCCTAACATAAATACATTTTCTATCTATTTCCTTATTTCCAATTTATATTATCGATAATTAACTTATAATTTTATTAATACTACATATCTCGGCTACCACGGGGAGCCAACTGAACTAACACGGCTTTAGGATCAGTAGTGTCTGATGGTCAAAATATATGGGGGTTCTCAGCACACCATCATGTCAGACGATAAAGTGAATATTAGGTACATACAAATTGATCATAAATATATTACAAGAACTCACCAAAAAGGATCTCCTTGTCACGAGGAGCAATATGGCAAAATATCAAAAAATCAAAAGACATCTTTTGGGACCGAAAATATAAAATGATATCTCCCCAGAAATAAACGTTAACACCTTCAAAACATACACCGGTCCAATAATGACCAAATGGTTAATTGACGTAGGTAAAGGGAAGTGTGAAAAATTATTAAATAATTTCAGTTAAATTTATTCGTACCTATTATTCATAATAACACCCTTAGTAAATAGATTGAAGAAAAACAATAATTACAAAATATTACCCTACGCACAACTGGAGCATTCAGTTCCTTAGAACAGGCAATCTGCTTAGCTGGGAACTAATATTGACTTAACAAGACATAATAGCACTTATACACAATTGAATTATTTTCAGATGTAATATTCTCAATTGCCATTAGTTATTATACAACATTATGTTATATATATAAAATTGAATGTTTGTGTGTCCACAATTTTCTCGAAGATTACTGGAGCGGTTTTGCTGAAAATAGCACAGTTTGTTCTTATTAGGGCCGGGAAGGTTTAGAGAGTAATTTGAATGAAATCCAACATATAAAACTGTAGCTATAACGTTTTAAAATTAGTATGAAAAAAATTAAACCTGTCATGTTGTATTGAGGTTAGCCCACAGATATATCACTCTTGTTAGCCACAGATTACATATTTAAAAGAAGGTTTGTTTGGGTAGAATATTTTAAAAATTGAAAACAAATCGGTACCTACTTAAGAACTTTATTATTTAGATACATTTAGAATTTTTTTTTAAATGAATGTTTCCTTGTTTAGAGATAGTAATAGTTGTCACAAGGCATTACTTTTGCTGTCAAATCAATTATGGCACCCAAACGACAAGCAGGAATTGACAACTTCATAACTTTATTCCAAAAAAATAAATAATCCCGAGCTAAGCCGGGTACACATCAGCAGGTATCTTATAAATGTTTCTATTCTAGCTGAAATGGCAAATCGCAATCGTCTATCCGGAGGTGGGGGCTACCAGAACCGCCGACAGGATGGCTTCGGCGACTACAACCGCGGGTTCTCCCGTGATAGTTACGCGGGCATGCGGCCGCAGGGGGGTGGCGGCTTCGGCGGTGTCAATCCATGGCACACGGGGCCCCCGGCGCCCCCGCAACCCGGCCCGCTGCCCCTGCAGGCCTCTACCGAGACCACCATCGCGCTGGCCAGTAACCTCATCAACAACCTGTTGCAGTCTAGGAATAGTGTCCCGTCCTTGCTGGACATCAACGTGAGGAGGGACTTCGGGGGCTATGGACAGGGGTATCAGGCTGAACGAAGAGGCCTGGCCAGGGTAAGTTGTCACTCTTTTCTTTTGTTTATTTACAGGAACCATCTACGGGGGCAGCGTTGTCAAATTTTCACGAATCACAATTAAATAAACAGTTTTCATATATCTTTTTCTCATGGTTGTCTGATTGCTTTGGTAAGATACTTGCGTTGCGGGTGTTTTAAACTACCTCACATTTGACCGGTCTCCGTTAACTGCTGATTCTCGGCCTGCATTAGCGCTTGATTAAATTTTGATGAGCTTAAGTATAACGAGTGTGGTCATAGGTGATGACTGATGAAAAATTTTATTAAAAGTTGAAATAAGGAATTCCAGTCCAATTTTTTAATTTTTTTTATCAATATTGATGTTCAGACTTAAATATCCACATATTTAGTTGTTTTTCTAAAGTTAGTTTTCACAGTTAAAATAATTTTCAAACTTTCAATTTATCAAAGCCCTCCAAAATGCCCCAAATCTATGGCCGGTCGGTTTTGATCAGTTTTGAGCTTAGAATGTCAAATGTCAATTCAAGGATGAGCTTTACCGTACATAATCTTATATTACATTCATGGTAAACCATAACTAAACATATGTAGCTCACTTGAAGTGAAACAACACAAAACTGCGCTATATAAATGCTTTGTTATTATTATGTAATAAAATTATGTACCCTTTTAGAAACTTTAATTCAAAGAATAATAATAGTATTGAGCTTGAATAGTATTAATATACTATCATATAATATCCATATTGAAAATTGGTTTGCTCATGAATATACTCTAATTTCTTTCATTAAAAATAGTTTTTTTTATATTGAACAACAATTATAGAGCTTAAAGTTAGTGAATAAGTTAAGTTTAAAATTCGCCAAAAAAAAAAACATTTAAAATACAAAACAAAATCAACAAATAAAAATGTTCACACAAATCCGAAAACAGAATGCACACTTGACGTCAGATGTTCAAAATGCAATGGTACCAACATAACTAGGTGTTTTGATGACATGATTTTTTATTCACTTTTAAATAACAATTTATAAATTCTATGTGTAATTATATATAATAAAAGATATGTATTCAAAATCGGCTTCAGCCGATCTATATGAATACATATTTTTAAAGCAATTATATTTTTCACTGGAGTTCCTTATTGTCAGAGAATCACCATTTAACATGGACTGTTGAAATATCAGAAATATACAAAAGATCATCATTCAAATGTGACAAAGTTTGAAAAAGCTATAACCCGGATCCAATGTGTATTAACTGCGTAATTTCAATGCATCATTTCCAGACAATTAAAATAAGCGTATTGTTCGTAGCTCTAGGAATACTGTTTTCTAAGTTACTATATTGGAAAAAAAACAATTGATGCAGACTGCCCCTTGTCACATGATAAGAACTACCGAGTGAGTGTGTGCATCAAATAAATACGAATTTACTTATAATACAAAGTAATCATTGAACTTTACCGTATTTCAAGTATTACAAACACACTTGAAATACAAAAATATTATTCTATCGGCTTATTTGATCTTTCAGTTGAACGATTTGACAATGCCGTCCTATGATTTTAGTAACTTTGATTGTCATTTGCAATGTAAATACATCTAATTATCCATGTTTTAATTGCCTCATTTGATAACCGAGTGAGGTTATTTCTGAATTTAACAAAATTCCTGTACGAGTTTGGCAGTTTTCTTAATTCTCGGTAATGGTTTTTATCCGAATTTATTTTCAGAAGTAAATCTCAACTGGGCACATCGTTTTGAAAGCAAACTATTAATTTTGATTTATGTGGCCTCCACATTCTTTAAAAGTATTTTCTATGCCAATCTGCAATCAAAATTTCATATTACCAGCCTAGTCAAATATTTTTCATACTGGCGAAAAGACTTATGGTTTTTCAAAATAATCGGCATTTGCTTTTAAAAAAGATGTTCTGTCACATTACATATTAATAAAATTTATTTCCCTTAAACAATGTGAATTATATTCACCATTATTTGTAGTTGAAAGTTTTTCCGATGAACCAGAGTTCCAGTTCCACAAGTATTGTGACCAGGAGATTTCACCCTACTTATTGATCCCATTTGGTGATTATTTTTTTTGGAAGACGTCACAGGTTGCTACACTTGACGCCTTCAAGCGGAGTTCTCAAATACTGTGACGAATAAGTGCATATTCCCGATCTTCAAATGATCCCTCCTGTACCGGTCTTTGTTAGTTTGTTGGCAATGTTGAGTTGCGCAGGCTGGCTGGAGTCTGACCTTGGAATTGCATGTGCAGTCAATCCTTGAAACTTTCCCGTTTCTGTCAGATCTGAGCCAAGTTATCCAATCTACCATACGGTAGCATTTTTCATAATAGACGATTAGCTATTCACTTATCGAGAGAGCGCAAGATGCGTTTATTTTAAAAGCGTACAGTTATTCGTACATAAATAATCGTCTATTATGAAGTTCCTTGGAAGAAATGCTTTCATAGAAAGCTAAACACTTTTCAATGTTGTCCTGTACGAGTGTATCCGGCTTCACAAATCATTCAATTCTTTGTTCATTCTAGCAGGTTACAAGGAACGGAGCTTCTTGCTGATATAAATCACACGCAGATTTCAATTTATTTGAAAATCTGTTGCATTTATTATTTAATTTTTTTATCATGGATACTTCTTTGCCGAAACTGCATATTTTATTTGCCCGCATGCAGGACCAATCTCTTCTCCCTATGGACAATAAGTTGCCATTTTCACCGATGTTGGTTGCATTTTATATGACGAAACCACATCCTTCACCAAACAAATTGTCATTATTTGTATTTACTGTAATTTTCCTGAATGTACCGTAGTTTTTGCACATTAACGATTCCTTTTTCAGTGAAGGTGTATGCGTCCACGTCTCTAGTTTTCTAGCAAGTTTCGAAAGTCGGATTTGTGTTGTAAAATATTAAATATTTTTATACTGAAACACAACGGGCGGATGTATGTTATTGTCTTTCTAAAACCTTACAGTTACGTTCCTGAGAAAAGTTTATATAACCTTCACCAGTGCCCAAAGTTCCTTTCCTGGCATTGTCTTGTTGGCTCGTGTGTTATGTTGCTTTCAAAGAACTTGCATCGCAACATGTGCATTGCCCTTCAGTGTGCTTGTCTGAGCGATAGAGTCCCTTCATTGCTCAAACCACATTCCAAGTGCCAGACCAATGGGGAACACTGTTCCGATGCTGTTAGCTGCTACCTTCATCTCTCACAAGTTTATCCACGTTCAAAGCGTTGCGGTAGCAATGAGGTGAGCTTGTTCCTGTAAGTTGATAGCTTGCGTTGATTAGTGTTGGAGCAAACTGTCCCAATGCTGTCTGTCACCCTTACCCTTGCTTGGCTGTATTATTATTATTCCATCATTGTGATAGATAACCTGTCTCCGAGCCTTCATTGCTCTCACTGGCTATATTCAAAGTGCTTGCTTGAGCAATGAAATGGGGCTACAAAATCGCCACCGATCATCCACACTTATTATGATTCTATGTGTTGGTTGATGGGTTTTTGAGCAAGGCGGTAAACTGTCTGCAACGTTGCTCTCGGTGTATTCCAAGCCGGGAGCGATGGGGCCCCCAGTCCCACCGAGTGCTATAACGCTGGCTGGTCACGTCTGGGCCTAGTGTGCCCTTCTATATCTCCCCCTCTGGTTGGTTGTATTCCCAGATGGGCGGGCGAGGTCCGGGCCAGCTGGGTGGGGGTCAAGGGGGCGCGGGGGGAGTGGGGGGGGGCCGGCGCCCGATGCAGGGCCGCCGCCCCCAACGCCAAGACCAGCCCAAACCCAAGAACCAGGGCAACAAGCAAACCAAAGTCAAGGCAGAAGAAACCGTCACCGCCGAGAGGTAAGCCGCCAAGAGCGAACCATTTCATCAATACCCACCCACTCAGTCACTTTCTATTCTGATGTTCTGACCTTTGAACGATCAATCTATCCGTCTCTTTATGAGTTTTATATCTCATGGAAATACTAGAATACTTCTTGTGTCTAAAAACAATATATAATCACCGTTTCTTTATTTCTTTTTATCGTTGGATTTTACATTGGTTCAATGGACTATATTTTTGTTTTAATGTTCTGACTGGACATTGATATTCTTTGTTATTTTTTTTGTACCTCTGATAAAAATCATAATATGTTTACCCCTCGTCAACTATGTCAAACTTCTTACTTGAGTTGAGAGCAGGCTCATTCATGTTAACGTGGAAATTAAAGGGCATAAGATTTTCTCCAAAAGGCCAATAATGCTCGATGCTTGGTATAATTTTATTTCATAATATTGGCATGATTTCCCATTTACCAATCCTGACTTTGTATTGTTCGTGCTTTTGGGCCTTTTGTAAAAACTTGTGCACTGATGAAAAGTGTAATATTAATAACACATTTTTTGAGAAAGATCACCCCAAGGGCCTTCGATCACAATAATTTCTAATGAAAAATACAACACCAAGCTGCTTGATTCAGTTAAACGTTTCAAATACCAATTCCAAACAAATTGGGATTTGCTGAAAGATAAGAAATTATAACTTGGACCGTATAAAAAATACAATCTGCTCTAGAACATGACTAGTTTCAAAAGCAACAATCATGGATGCAATTGATAATGGAAGAAATTAAATATTTTATAAATCACAATTCTGTTGGATTAGTTACAAAGCGCAGAGCTTTGATTTCAATCATGTCGACAATACTATACGTCTCCCACTTGTGATTATTTCAGTGCTATCTACATTCTTAACAAATGCACCAAGTATTATTGTTATATTTTCGTATAAACGGCCCGAATGGCTCGAAAACATTTGAACTTCATTAAAAGTAAAAGAAATAAAAAGGTAATCTGTAATAGAAGATTGCAATCAACCTTGACACTGGTTTGTCACCTTTATTCAACCAAAAGCACATTTGAATATCAATAATAATTCTTATTTACAAAGTCTGGAAAAAATGATTGTCTTCGCTAGACATTTACACCAAAAGTGGTTGCTTATTTTAATCAGAATGATCCCATTGTGCACCTGGGTACTAACGATTGAAAGCATTACTTTTATCCAGGGGCGTATACCTCGCTATCTCAACATTTCAAACAAAGGTTGGGAAACCGGAAGAATGTAAGAAAATTGTACAGCGCCCCTGAGGTGATTTCTCACATAAGCGGCGCTATAGAAATGGTCCAATTATTATTATTAATGATTATTTACCTTCTTCAAATTTGAATTGAGTTAGTCTTGCTTTTGCAAATTATCTGATATTGTGGGTAAATACAGGGTAAATGACTGCAGGAGAGGTAAGGAAGGATGTTTTCATACTGACTATTTATTCCCTAGAGTTATAACATTTTTATTACTGATGACTTTTGTAAGAAATATTTTATGTTCAAATTATATTATTAACTGAGGTTGTAGGTTCGATACCTACGCAGCGTAAATCTATTGACTTGGTTATCTGTGCAAATGAGTATGCCGTCAGTCAGCCGAGTGTTGTGATGTCCATTGTTTTTCTGTTGTAACAAAAATCGATAATCAAAAAAAAATTCATTATATCATTGCCTTTTCACAAACGTAGTGAGCCCGTCGAGGGTGAAGTAAAGATGGAGGAATCTGAAGTCGCAGCTGGCGACGAAGCCGTGGGTGCCGACGGCAAGCCCACCACCGGCAAGGATGTCAAGACCTCCTACGACGGCATCAACCCTGTGTTCCTGGTGTGCCACATATGCGAGAAGAAGATGTGGGACGGCAGGTCTTTTGACAACCATATCAAGGGTCGCGCTCACTTTGTCATGATGGAGAAGATACGCGAGAGCTACAAGATGACAGCGGATGCCATGCGCCAGGAGCAGCGCATCAGTGAGATGAGGAAGGACCGCCGCGGCTTCCAGCAGCAGCGCAAGGTAACTCTTCTTATCACATATGTTCCTGTTACTGTAACCTCGAGAGAACGTAGGAGAGGTGTGAGCAATAGAGTTATCGGTAGTATGCCTCTGTTCTCCAGTTCTTGTGACAATTTGAACTGCCATGAAAATGAAATAATTGTTTTGGTGTGAAATGGCTATGTCTGTAAAGGGGAGAATTGAGTTTTTATTTCTGATGTGATTTGCAAACTTATAGGAAGATGCCGCGATTCACACGCGATAGTAAACACTGTTACAAATAACGTGGACGAATCACATGGAATTCATATATCTCCGTTTCTCCTGGACAGATATGAAAGTAGCCAAATTAATTTAGAATTTAAAATGTTCCTTTCCTTGACAAAATAATTAGATTTTAAATGTTTAAAACCCCTTGTGAATCTATTCTAAAAAATATGTGAAATAAATAGCATTTTGGAAAAAAACTAATTGTTGTGTAATTTGTTTTTAGCAAGTGTTCTGCGCCATGTGCGACCTGTATGTGGTTGCTGAGGGCGCCCACCGCCGCTCTGCTGGTCACCAGAAGCTGAAGCGCTATCTACACCCGGCCTGTAACACCTGCCGCCAGGAGATGCCCACGCGCATCGAGTTCGAGGAGCATCGCCTCACCCCCGCCCACATGAAAGTCCTGCAGGACAAGCACAAGGACCAGGAGCCCGAGCTCAAGACTGAAGGTAGGTTGTGTGTCAGCAAGTGTTCTGCGCCATGTGCAACCGGAAGCTCATGAGCTACCGCCTCACCTTCACCTACATGAAAGTGCTGCAGGAACCTGAGCTCGGAGAAGGTAGCCACTGTGTCTTGGTGCAGGTCCAGCTTTGGACATAGATAGGCCTCCGTGAAACATTTCAAGTTTTTCCGATCTTTGGTGGACTTCACCCATTCGAAGCCAACAGTTCTCCTTTGATTGTCAGTCCATCCCACATGTTGGGCCATACCTGTTTTTCCCAACTTTCGCCATCTGATTATATCTGTTTGTATAACAAGCATATAATGCCCAGTGATATTGGAGATTATGATAGGTAATGCTAAGTCTTCCTAATTCTCTCAATTGTCTTTCTGTCTTACAAAGAGATATCTAGCATCATTCTTTCCATGAATACAGTGAAATTCTAAGTTTTCATGCTTAAGAAGTTTGGTTTTTTCACTCCCCTGAAGTTTGAATTTGAAAAATGTCCTAATTTTTCCCACATATAAGGTTTTCCCACTTACGGAGTTTTTTTTTACGTTCCCTCCGAAAACTTTTTAAGAGAGTTTCACTATTTGTGTGGTGGCTATTTTTTGCACATAAGTTGATTACATTCCATAATTTTGCTTCAAACTTTACCTTACTGTGTAAATTTACAGTAATTATGTGTTCAGAAGTACAAGGAACGAAAGCGCATGCCAGATACTAAGTTTGGTGAGCATGCTTTCGGCGTATCAGGTCCTAAAGCCTGGAATAAACTGCCATACGATTTAAGATTGATTAAAGATTTGACAGAATTCAGAGCGAAGCTTAAAACTCATCTCTTCCGAAAGTCATATCCATGAATGGTACGGTTGCGCATACCCAATTTACTTAGCGAAGCTACCCGGTTAGTACCCACCTAAAGTCATTAACAGAAAAATTTGAAGGTTTCCATAGTCTGCGACATTGTATATAATTATAAATATTTGTAAATAATTATTATGGAAAATTTCAGTTAAACCGGGGTAGAATTTTTTTTAAACTTTTTTTTTGTAATTTAAAAAATCTGTTCTCTAGTCCTAAATTCGAACAAAAAATAACATTAATATTTGAAATAAATATAACTCTTTTGTCAATAACCTTCTAATAAATATAATATCAATGACAAATAAGATTTAAATAGTAACTGTAATATCATGCAATGTGCAGTGTTTTCTAATTCTCTCCTGTGCTTGCAAAATCATATCTTCTCAACGGAAAACTTTATAATATAATGAGTTATTAATCTGGAGTGACCTGCCAGGTAAAGATGTTTCTGTATCTGTTTGTACATAATAAGATAAAGCCTAGCAAGTTATATTTGTACGGCGTGTCCTTGAGGTGATTTTTCATAAAGCCTGGTGCTATGCAAATCATCTAATTATTATATAATCTTGTTGTTTTTAACTTATGATACTTTGTAAAGATGGCCTGTCTAAATCATTTCACTATTTCACTGGTATGGTTTTCTTTACTACTTTAACTGGAACAACTATAATTCCAATAGTGATGCAGATGACCACCCTGCAAGATGAGCTCGCTCTAGTGCGTCCATTCCGCAACCGCCAGCGCAAGAACCAGCAGAATAAGGAAGCCGGAGACGAAACCGCCCCCAAGACAGCGGAAGACGGTGCCACCGAGACAACCGAGGCCGGCGAAGCTATCAAGACCGAAGACGGCCAAGGCCAAGAGAACCAGACTGGCCAATGCGAAGTCAAGTTGGAGGAGGAGCCGGTTGTGGAAGGACCACCCCTGATCCTGGACTACCAGGAGGGCGATGACCTCAGCGAGAAGACTCGTGAGAATTTACCCAAGTATCTGCCGGACAGGGCGTTGGGCGTGAGCTTCATCACCGACTTTACTTGCAAGCAGTGCACGCTGTGCCGTAAGCTGTTTGATTCAGAGGAGACTGCGGCGGTGCACGCCAGGACTTATAAGCATTTCCAGTCCTTCCTGCGTCTGGTGCACTCCAAGGGGAACTTTAAGACTAAGCAGGTTGGTTTTTATTTGTTGGATTTTGTATGGGTTTGTTCACCTTTGTTGAGCGTGCCGTATTTCTTGTAATATTTGACAGTTTTATTTATGTTCCAATTGGTACAGGAACAAGTATACAATTAACAAAACAATCATAATTCTTGCATTTTCTAAAAACCCAATGACGATTTTTTTACAAAATTTTCATCTTCTTAATTCTATATTTTTTTTTTTACTTGTACAGTATAATGCTATATTGGAAATTAATGTGAAATAATAACACTATTGGCAACATAAGTAACATTGATATGTAATATTGAATGCAATATAATAATACGGGCATGTGCCTAGTTTGGTAGTTTCTGTACCAAAACTTATAAATGAACAAATAAAAAAATTAAAAAGAAAAAAAATGGTTTCCTGTCTTCAGCAGTTAGGCCACTGTTTTTAATTCAGTGGGGTCAGCTCGTCTGGGCTATCGCACGTTAATTTGGCTGTGTTGTGGAGCATGCATTGGATGTTGTCCACAAATGTATCACGCATTGATGTAATCTTACATCTCTGAAATATCCTTTATTTGGCCTTATTAACCATTACGATTCATGAATGAACATTTTCCTTTGTTTCCAGGAGGCCAGCAAGCGTGAGAGTCCGGCCGATGAGGAGGGCGGTGCGGAGGGAGAGGAAGGCAACTGGAAGAAGCGTAAGATCGACAATGGAGAGGGAGGAACAGAGGGGGAGGAGTATCAGAATGGGGACGGAATTGAAGGTATGTTCTACAATAATTATTTAATGCTAACATTGGCGATATGTGTGCGGGTTCTCGGCTTGACGTGTTTTGTCGAGCTCTGGGGGTTTTTGTGTATAACTATTAGATTACATTCAATATGGCTGAAAATTTGTCAGAAAACATATGTATTTCAATTAATGGATTCGCTTTTAAATTTTGAAATTGTTGTTTTGTTGTGTAATTTAGCCCTGATGGCAATGTGACCTAATAATATAATCAAATATCACAGTTAACAAGATAGTTTTAAGTGAAACCAAAAGGCCTGTTCCTTTGCATACCCGCACCGCAGTTCAGCGAGTGGAATGTTGAAGTATAAAACCACTTCAAGCAGCAGATAAGTTCTTTATTTCAGCATTTTTCACTTGTCAGCTAAATGTCTATTTTTTTTTTGCAGATTTTGTTTACAGAACAAACTCATTAATATTGAGAACGGTGTTCCATAACCGAGCTGTAAGCAGAATTGTTGCATTCTTTGAGGCATGCTCTGGTGGTTTAATATTTTACTATTTTAGGAAAGGGTGTGGAGCACTGAGCTCTGAAAAATAATATGAATCATGTTGAGTGACATAAGTTAGTCTATTGTTTCAAATTTATTAGCCTTTTATTTAAGTTTATAATAGTTAAATGCCAATTGGTTTACACATTACTTGTTCTGTTTTTTTTAAACTATTAACTCGCAATTCCCATTTGTGTATGTTTTTAACTGCGTACCTATCTCAGAATATCAGTTTGACAGGTCCAGGCCCGTGCAGGTAACCGGGCGCACTTTTAAGGTGTACAGTTAATATATCTTTTTATTTATTTAACATCCATAGGCCTTTTACAGTTTTACATAAATATCTTACCGTTTGAACATAGGAATGAAGAAAAGAATTTAAATTGATAAGGGAGTTATATAAAAGATAACAGTCAATGACCTATATTATTATTATACAAGTAATATCAAGTTTTTAAAAAGATATATTATTTCAAATTAATAATTCATCTACATATCTGACATATTTGCATTTCACAAGCCGCCGGTAAGTGCCGCCATGCCAATTTACGTGGTATTTTCGTAATAAATTTTAAACACAATCTCATACGAAAGTTTGTTTTTCGGAACACGATTCAAGTTAACTAACTAACTAACTAACCATCACGCCGTTTCCCCGCAGGGGTAGGCAGAGAGGACGGACCGCCAAACAACTCGATCTTGGCATACACTTCTTGCTTCATTCACATTCATACAACGCCTCATACATTCTCTTCTGTTCTTCCGACTTCTGACATGGCCCGACTCGAGTATTTGATTCACTTGATCGTTCCATGTCTTCCTCGGGCATCCCCGGCTTCTTTTTCCTTTCACATTCGAGTCATATATTTTCCTTACACTCCTTTCTTAGTTCATTCGCTCTACATGCCCAAACCATCTAAGCGTCCCTTTCTTAATCTTGCTCACTACGCTTACATCAGCCTTGCATTCTTTACGAATCTCAACATTTTTCATTCGATCATACATGGTTTTACCACACATTCGTCTCAGAGATCTCATTTCTACAGCATTCAGTCTACTTTCATCCTTCCTCTGCCAGTTCCATGCCTCACTGCCATACATCAAGGTTGGTAGCAGCACTCCATTGTGGACTGCTAGCTTCGCTTCCATGGACAACTTTTTGTTTGCGCCAACCGCGTTCAGTCCTCCGTTAATGGAGTTTCCTGCATTCACCCTTCTTTCAATATCCCTATCTGTCTTTCCATCTCGTAAACATACTTCCCAAATACACAAACTCATTGACCTGCTCCAAGTATTCATCATTCACAACTATATTGCATACTGTTTTCGTACTCTCTCTTTCAAACACCATGACTTTGGACTTATTTACATTCATCATTAGCTCATTCTTCATACATGCTTCGTTCATCCTAGATACGAGGGACTGTAGATCTTCCATACTGTTAGCAATCAGTACCGCATCATCAGCATACAACAGACAACATACTTGCAGACTATTCATTAGCGCGCCCAGGCCACCTCTTTCAATTCTTGCATACAATAATCCATGTATAGATTAAATAACCACGGTGACATTACGCAGCCTTGCTTAACACCTTTTGTGATGTCAAACCACCCAGTAAAATCACCGTTTGCCCTAACACATGCAACGCTTCCCTCTTACAGCGATGCGATTGCCTGTATAAGATTTGTATTCACACCATACTTAGACAACACCTTCCATAACTTTTTTCTGTCAACTCTGTCGTATGCTTTTTGTAGATCTACAAAAGCACAGAAAAGTTTCTGTTTTTTTGCCAGAAACTTCTCTGAAAGAATATATCCATTATGATATTGATATCGCAGAAAATATCGTATTCTTTCAAATTCGAAATATTGTTAGGTAAATCAGAATTTGACAGACGTGTCATTGAATATCAAGATCTCAATAATTTACGTGGGAATATTTAAGTTATGTAATATTAAAGTTATGTAATATTAAAGTTATGTAATATTAAAGTTATGTAATATTTAAAAAAAATTACTAACGATTTTCATGTTTTTTTAATAACTTGCATTTTCCACGGTAAAATGTCAAAATTTTCTCAAATCTTTTATCAAAATAATGTTGTGTAGGAAATTTGACTTGTCAGATAAATTTTATCCAGTTAAAGTTACGAAAGCAGTTTTAGGTTGTGATAATTTTGACACCAATTCATTTGCTTGCAATTTTAACAATTGGTTAAAATTGGAAATTATTTTCACTGCAGAAAATATTGGAATACAGGAATGCATGGAAAAGAAAAGAGAAAGATTTCTCAGATCAAAATAAATAAAAAAATTTAAAAGTAAGGAAATTTTACAGTTTATTCATATTAATGGTTTAATGGAAAATTGAGTAGGTACTTAACACTTTAACATTTCCATACGTTTTACTTTATTATTAATAACTGTTTTTATTTCAGACGAGTCCGCCAATGACACGGAGCAGAACGGAGGGGACGTCCTCAATGATTCCGTAGACCTGAACGAGGAGATAGACCAGGTGTTGAACGCAGTGGCCAATGATGCTCAGATGGAGAGCGAGCCCGTTGTGGAGCCACAGGAGGAGGTAGGGTTACTTAGAACCATTATCCCCGATGCCCAAACTTTAGTTTGCATGGTGTTTTATTTTTTTAATTACTGCTTGCATGCTTTCAATCCAGAATACACACATTTTAAAAAACACAATACACTGAAGAGATAAACTGATAGAAGTGTGTTGTGGGTATGTCTGTGTGCCAGAAGTAGGGTCAATTTATCTTATTTCGGGTAAAATTGGTAATATATTTTCAAATATCGAATTTCTTAAACAGATAATGAGCATTTTTATAATTTTGTGAGGCAATGGTACGGCATGCCGTGAATGTTCACAGCGTGCCGTGCCGTCGATAGTTTTTACGCCGTGGTCATGAAAGGCATTTGTTGCATCTCAGAAAAGAAGCAACAACACACCGTCAGCAAGTGGTGGTGTTCCTCAAGGTTGGCAGGCGGACAGGGCGATGGCACGGCTCGGAGCTCGGTCTCACCCATACATCAAATTATCCTTGTAATTACACACCACACTTAAAACTGCCGCCACAGCTTTACTGGGGCTAGGTGTCAATTTTCTTTCAAATCAGTATAGATCACTTAAAAGAATCCTTTTATACTGCTTGAATTTTATTTTTCCATAGTTTGGTATTCTCTTAGCATGCATCACCTCAAATCCAATCCATTCCATTCCTGCAAAAACACTGTTGGAATATTTAATTGGTTAGTTTGTATGGTTACTCGTATGTATGGATTGATTGATTGATTGATTGATTGATTGCCAAGAAAGCAGGGTACATATTATCCTCTGTAGGAATCTTAGACTTTCAGATTGTGACGGAGACGAGGAATATGCATTGCTAGATGACAAAGGTGATTTGATCCTTAAAGGATGCTTAAGTATTTTCACACTTTTCAATATAATAATAATATAATACTAACTTTGGTTATTCTCTCTGTATTATGTCTACTCATTTAACATTACAGTTATACCTCGTTAATCTGAACCAATCTCGAGGATAGAGAGTCAATGAGTTACCAAAGTTTCACCAGGAAATGATACAATTTTTAATACATAGTGGGATACTGGTATAAGGTTTGAATTTTCGAGATTTTACAGTATATCTCGCTTAAGAAGTTTGGTTTTTTCCGTCTTTTGAAGACTTCTTAATAGAGTTTCACCATAATCATTTGTAATCTTCATAATGCATTCTCATACACTTCCACCGTACAATTTCTTAACTTTCATACCATTTACATACACATTCATTTCTTTTTCTTTGACTGTTTTAGTGCGGTAGTATTTTTTTTATAATGCTCCAAAATGTCACATTTAAAGTTATTTTTGGATGCTTGAAAAATTGTAAATCAATTTTTAGTTTTAGACCCCGCGCAGAAAACTTCAGGTCACTGAAGTAAGATAACGGTTTTCAGTGCAGTCCAATGTAGGACCTTTTTGCGCAGGGTCTGCGGAGCGGCTTGTGAAATGTTCGTTCCTCATTGGACTGTCCGGCAGTGGGCTTACATCTATTTTGTCATCAGGGTCTCGGTAAAATTGTCTGTGTATTTTATGTGAATACCTTACAATAGTCCCAACTGCCCGAAGCCAGTGGGACTATGGCACCCCCAATCGGGGTATGTTGCGAGGCTGATGGGAGTGGGAGGGGAAGAGGAAGTTTGGGAAGCTGTATATTACACCAAACACGCTTGAAGCAATTTCAAGCAATGTTTTAATTTTTAACGGTTGCATGTAAGTTTGGGAACAGAAAATTTTACTCGGCACTAAAATGGTTTAAGACCATTTGTAACAATTTCATCTCAAAGGCATTTCTCCACAAGTCATTCTTATTACTCTTTTCCAATAGTATTTCCTTCCCGAGCCTTGCTCCTTTTGCTTTTCCCTGCATCATGCATCATGCATCATGTAGTGTCGTAATTTGGGTACTTGTGTGTTATCACTCACCATATATTTTTACACTTCCAAAATTAGCTGAGAAAAAAAAAAAAACTAGGTTATGTTTTTATTGTAGTTTTTTCCCTATTAGCTATTAAACCTTAAATATATGTGGTGGATGATAATCCACAAGTACCATCATTTGTGCATATCTTGTATTAATTCCATGACCTTATTTTCCACACCCACAATATTATAACACCGCCGTAAGCCGAAATATGTCAAACTGGGATAATGGACTTTGGAGTTGTGCATGTTCAATAAGATATATAAACTTGAATCAAGATGTTCTACAACAAGAAAGTATGTTATCTAGTGTTTGGAACTTTTAAATATCTTTGTACAATTAATTATACAAACAAGTCCATTACCTCCCAGCCCGTGTAGTTGCGGGAGTTGGATTTAACCATTATTATTTGCCCCAATTTATTAAAGTTTTTAATCCAGCATTGCAATAATATCACCTCTCTTTACGGGATTCTTATTAGTTTTCCAATCAATTCCTATTACAATACATTCTGCCGAATTACAAATTTATTTACAGAAAAATTGTAATCAAATAAAACAGAATATGATAGAAGAATAGGTTAGTTTAATTTTGTTTTCTTCCACCCTTTCGTCACTTTTTTATAATCTGTTTTTTCATGGAACTGAAAAACCAATCTTGTCTTATTTAGGTTGGGGTGTTTCAAACTTCTACGATACTCAGTCTGTTTCAGTTTTTGCTCAGTCGTTAAGCATTAAGGCACGATTACGAAGACGCTGGCAGACTGCAAACTGCAGCGGTAGTCCGCAGATGACACGACTGGTTTCTACAGTAGCCTATAGAAATACATTACGAGCGTGGCGCCATTGTCGCCTGCCTACTTGGAATAGCACAACCGTTATGCTTTACGGCCTGTTTTAGTTTTTAATCATAATTTGATAAAAGTTAAAAAGGGTCGAGAATCGGCGTATCACAGGGAGCATTTAAATATCAGAATGGCATGATTGTCAATTAAATGAGATGATGTTTGAAACACCTCAAACATAGTCATCATTTATAATCATCCTCCCAACCAAATCTCTCTCCACTGCGAGATGAATTTATCTAACACATCTTCACTGTCCATAGGAGCCTCAGACTCCAGTTCCCGAGCCAGCAGTGACTCCGTCGCAGAAGACCCCCCAGCTAAACACTTCACAGCAAAACACCCCCCAGCAGAAAACCCCCCAGGGTACCCCCAACCGTCGGGGGCGCGGCAGGGGCAGAGGGCGTGGGGTTGGTCGCAACCGAATTTAAAAACAAGGGAATGAAGGCGAAACAACCGACTGCTACTGATTTTACAACTTGACTTCTCTACTTGTCATGTTTCAGCAAGACTGAAAACCGCATTTCAACAATCTTTTGGTAAGGTATGCAAATGCTACCTTCATTTTTGATTCAATGTCTACAAATATCTTGTGGTTTATAAATTCTGATCTCTTTTTTGGTTGTCTTTTCGGAGATGTCGACAATATTTCATAGAGAGTATATAAACATCAAACAATAATTTTACAAAAGAAGTTTTTTAAGCTCTTCGCAATACATTGCGATGTATAATCTTTCTAAAATGATGACAGATTAGTTTGAAGGTTTATTACCGACCATCTTCCTGTGCCCTCTCTGTAGGAGGTTGGCGACTAGCCTCAGGGTAATATTCTTTCTGCAGATCGCAGTTTGGAATAACTAGTAAATGTGCTGGTTGGATCATCCATTTTTCACTACTTATATTTGTGAAAATGTATCATTAGTCCTTTCTACAAAATACCAATGACTTCCTTATTGGTTTATTTAATTACGTAGAAAGGTATGATGATATCTCATTCTTATTACTTGTTCCTGGATAAAAGTGAAATCCATTTACATTTGGGTTGTATTATCAAATGACAAAGTCGATTGAAGTTACATGAATTTTTTAACTCTACAATAATTAACCTAAATCGTTTTGATGAGCAGCAGTTGACCTTCGCCTTCGTATCTTCTGTATTTCTTTGGATAGAAAATAATATGCATATGGCAAAACCCCTTTAATTTATGTCTTTGTGACCAAAGAAGTACACACTTGATCTCTGTGAAACATAAAATCTGGGTAGCGCTGTATAAACATTATGTTTTATTAATTAATATTATAGTCGTATTATTAATTAGCAGGTCATCATTAAATTATCTCTCATAGAAGTGACTACATAGTAATTCAAATATAATAAAAATTGTATTTATGTCTTTTCCAATACAGACTACATACTTATTTATGTGAACATTAAATTTCTTATTTCTGATGCACTTTTTTTTGCCACCAAACTAAAAATACTTTAGTGGTGACCCCGTATTTACTGTATGTGAACTGAAGATCACTTCGTTCTCCGTAAAATATAGTTTATTAACCACTTCATGCTTTTGAATGAGCAGTGTTTGCGGGCGGCGCATGCCTCGTCTCGCGCCAACCCGAGCACTGCTCTTGTGTTTCGACTTATTTGCGTTGCGTAAGATAAACAAACTGAGCTCGCCAGTCGCCACTTCTCGCTCGTAGAGGTTTACGCAAATCGTTTCTTCTGTTTTAACTTACCATAGTTAGTTTTTTTTTTTTTTAAATTTTTTAAGTTATTTTCCATTTTTTATTGCTTATGTTTTGTTCGTTTGTTTTGTTTTTTTTTTAACTGGACAACTTAAATTATGTAAACTCTCAAAAATAAAGTAACCTGATGTTTTTAGTTCTATTTTTGTGAAAAAACCCGAGCATGAAGCGGTTAAATACAAACAAAACTTATTTTATAATTTAAGCAAAAATGTATACATAAAAGTATAAATGTATTAAAGTAATATGTATTAAAATAATATATATTAAAGTAATATGTATTAAAATAATATATATTAAAATAATATACATATATTAAAATAATATACATATATTAAAATAATATACATATATTAAAATAATATACATATATTAAAATAATATACATATATTAAAATAATATATATTAAAATAATATATATTAAAATAATATATATTAAAATAATATATATTAAAATAATATATATTAAAATAATATATATTAAAATAATATATATTAAAATAATATATATTAAAATAATATATATTAAAATAATATACATATATTAAAATAATATATATTAAAATAATACATATTAAAATAATATACGAGGTGTGTTCAAAAGAAAAGGTGAATTTTGAATTTTCGCAAGCTGTGGACATTCGATTATCGATTTATTTTTTTGTTATGTTGGTACACATATGTTTATCATATGTTAGCATTATCAGCCATTTTGGATTAGTGGTTTGTTTTTGACAACTGAAAAGGTTAGTCACGTTTTTGTGTGTTCTTCGATTTTTTACTTTAGGTTCGTTTTCTGAGGCATCATCAGTCCGATTGAAGTGAAATTTTAGATTTGTTTTATTTTCTATGTCCTCATCAGTATTTCTTCAAAAAATCCAAAAAATTGATTCTTTTTAGAAAAAAATTGTTAATAATTGTTAATCCTATGAAGGAATTTCCTAGTTTTGGTCGGAACTTGATAGCCGTTTTCTGGGGCATCGTCAGTCCGATTAAAGTGAAATTTTAGATTTGCTTTGTTTTCTATGTCCTTATCAGCATTTCTGGAAAAAATCCAAAAAATCGATGTTTTTCAATTTTTTAGTAAAAAATCGAAGAAAAAACAAAACGTGACTAACCTTTCCAGTTGTCAAAAACAAACCACTGATCCAAAATGGCTGATAATGCTAACATATGATAAACACATGTGTACCAACATAACAAAAAAATAAATCGATAATCGAATGTACACAGCCTGCGAAAATTCAAAATTCACCTTTTCTTTTGAACACACCTCGTATATTAAAATAATATGTATGTTTAATTGAAAATGACCACGTCGACACCGCAATTTCTGTGTAAGAAATTGTAAGGCGTTAATGATAATATTTATATTGATTCCATGACAATATTTGTAAATTTGCATGTTTGTTTGGCAAATCTTATTGATCATGGGAAATAAAAGGGGTATTTACTTTAAAATTTGTCACAAATAAGTTTTTTTTATTACAATCCAAATTGCTGATACCACAAAGTTTATTTGAATAAAAATTGCCTGAAATTGACACATCGTCGCCTTGAAGCAACAGTGGAAAAAAAACTGCTTGGAGATAGATATAGGGTATTTTAGGTGTGAATGAGTTCTAGCATAAATAAATGAACTAAAGTAGAATATGATGATACCTTTTAATGTTATAGTAAACTATTTTACTTTATTCAAAAATGGCCATATCAATCTGAAAAGTTCTAAAATTACAGAACAGTTCTTTTAAAGATATCTGTTGTTTTGGGGTGGATGACGTAGTTGATAGTTTTCGTAAAAGAAAATAAGTGCATAGTACAGAATAAAGAGATTCTTGCCTTTGCAGTGGTGTACTGGATGGATAAAAATAACAATTACGTATTTACCTTTTTAACGCTTGACGTTCGGATGCAAACAAACCCGCTTGTGGCACTAATTGATATCCCTCATTTTGTTGCTGGTATCAGTGGTATCCTCTTCGATTGCCTTTTCACCGGAGGATTATTTGCCGGTGAATTACATTATACATTATCTATAGCCATGTCCACATCCTTTATAATCACTTTTGTCCTCTGCATGACGTCATACATTTTCCCATCTTGGTATAGTGATGCAAATATTTTTTCCTTTGCTAATATTATGCTTTTTATTATAAACATTCAGTAGGATTGATGAGAAAGTTCTTCAATAAAGATAAATTACTATTTCTCGTAAAAGTTAATTTGTTAAACGTCTCCACTCGTAAGTCTACCCTGAGACACCTTCCAAACCCGACACAACTCACAAGTCTACTGTCACTGGACAACACACACTGTTCCATTCAATTGTAATATTTACCTTCATTGGGTAACAATATCGAATGCTGAATTGCATAAACTTATAGAAGAAGAAATCCGCTTCGATTTAAACCGAAAAAAGTAATTATCTTACTTCTGGTTTGAATTATGATTTTATTGAAAAATTGTTTTTTTTTCAGTCATTTGTACTAACTTGTTTATTTTTAAAGAGTAGATTTTTAAACGCTACTTTCACGTTGAGTGATAAGCTAATAATAGACTAAGCTGGACCCAGGTAATAAACCACCTTAGAATTGCGGTAGCCATGCAATTTTCCTAAACGGCTCTAGGTTGTTTAGGTAATTTTTAAAGTAAACAATGCCGACGCGATGCGATCTGGGGAATTCCGGCAATAAGGAATTCTAGTCCTATTTTTTATTTTATTAATAGTGACGTTCCAACTTCAGTACCAGTATATTTAGTTTTTTTTTCTAATGTTAGTTTTCGTAGTTCAAATAATTTTCAATTTTTCAAAGCCCACCAAAACACTTTAAATCTATGGCCAGTCGATTTTGATCAGTTTTGAGGTTAGAATGTCAAATGTCAAAACAAGGATGAGCTTTACCGTACATAATTGTATATTCTATTCATTATAAACCATAACTAAACATAAGTAATAAAATTATGTATCTTTTTAGAAACTTCAACTCGAAGAATAATAATAGCATTGAGCATTAATATTATCATATATATCCGTATTGATAATTGGTTTACTCATGAATACTTTAATCTATTTCACTAATTATAGTTTTTTATATTGAACAACAATTATAGAGTTTAAAGTTATCCAAATTAAGTTTAAATATTGCCAAAACTAAAAAAATACATATTTAAACTACTAAACAAAAGCGTAAAATAATTTTTTTCATACTAATCCAAAAACAGAATGCGCACATGACGTCAGATGTTCCAAATGCAATGGTACCAACATAACTAGGTGTTTTGATGAGATGATGTTTTATTCATTTTTAAATAATGATTTATAGATTCTACATATAATAAAAGTTATATATTCAGAATTGGCGTTAGCTGATCTATATGAATACATATTTTTAAAGCCATCATATTTTTCACTGGAGTTTCTTATTATACAAGCTTATAGAGGGCATCATTCATTTTAATATTTATGCCTGTGATGAGTCAGTAATTCAAAAGTCAGTATATTTGATTTTAATTCTGCCAGGCTGGATAGATTCATATCGAAATTCAGAATTTGATCGATGAAAATGACATCTGAAAAGCAGTGTCGACGAATTTAATTGGAGTCATTATTGTGATCAAGACGAAATAGTGACTCCGCGAATCAGTAAAAAACGAACACATTTATTTGAGTGTCGGTGATGATAGCAAATTTTTTATAAATCTGCCTGAATGCAATTGTCTATCGGAGAGTGATAATAGTACTGACTCTATACCAACTGTGTCCCCCGGGCAGTGGAATACAGCCTCCTCAAAACAATAAAGCCAACACTAATGAGTGGACAGATATTAATGGAAATTTTTCTGATTCCAACATTCCTGATGGGCTTCAGTTCTCTGCGGATGATAAAGTGATTAGACCGCACGTTTCATCTGAATATTAATAAAACCTATTCAGTTTTTTTTTAATTATTTTTAGTGAATATTTAATAGGCAACATGTCGGAGAGACAAATAACTACGGAAACGATAAATTAGGAGCATGATGTTTTCGCAACCATCTACACGCAGAAGTTCGGTAGATATAAACCGTAGACAACATTTTAATGAGTTATTCTCAATATGGGTGTACATGATAATGCGGAAATGCAAGATTATTGGTTAAACAATTTAGATTGAGATTTTCAAATTTTTAGAAGTGTATTAAACGGGATAGGTTTTTCAGGTGTTTTGGATGCTCTATGTCAGTGATACTCAACCTTTTTTGACTCCGGGCCACATACATATATTTGTAAAGCTTCGCGGGCCGCAAGTGATACCTTGGCAAATCAAAACCCGCGTCGGGGGGGTGGGGGGAGGGTTGTCGTGTAATAGTATATATCACTTCTATCAGCATACGGTTCATTAAATATTAAAATAGTGATAAAAGTAAAACTCAAAAGTAACATGTATCGTTTATTACAAAATTAGTGTGATATTTGATATTGTGATAAATTTTCAACAATTTTAGACAAATCGGGCTTATAATTGCTGCATGCTACCCTCAATACGTCATCAAGGTGAGAATCAGTAAGTCGATTCCTGTATACGTTTTTTGCATATTTCATTTTGGAATATGATGATTCACAAAGATATGTTGATGCAAACAATGTGAGGAGCAGGAAGGCACAATTTTTTACAGTCTTGTATTTTTCTGGAACTAATTCCAAAAATGGATGTCCTCCTTTCCTTCTCTTTTCTCTTCAAAAATAGCTTTCAGATTAGTATCGTTCTTAAATTCAATAAATTCGTCAAAAAGCTCTGCATAATTATATCCCAATGCAGCTAAATTTGTTATAGTGGCTGTTTCTAGGTGCCAGGGATTTTCTATGAGTAACAAACAATTCTTGATACAACGTAAGTCCTGAAATCTGCTCTTAAATTCCTTAGCTAAGGCAGCTAAATAATTTAAAAATATCGTATAGTTTTCTTCAGAAACATGTATACCTTCTTGATTAGCTTTTATTATAGTTGAAAAGTTATGGAATACCTGCTTCTCTATTTCTTCGTGGTAGATGTTTAGTTTCTCTACAAAAGCAAATACTTTATTCGCCATCTGCGTAATGATTTTATTTTCGCCTTGTAAGCCACGATTGAGTTCATTAAGTTTTCTGCGATATCACACAGAAAAGCCAAAAGACACCACCATCCATCATTGTCAAGTTCGATGTAAATTTTATTATTTTGCTGTAAAAACAAAATAATTTCATGCCTCAAAGAATAAAACCGTTCCAGAACTTTTCCTCGGCTTAGCCACCTCACCGAGGTATGTAAAAGGACGTCACTATGGTTACTGTTCAGTTCTTCCAAAAGACTTTTAAATTTACTGTGGTTCAGTTCTTGTGCTCTAATATAATTAACTATACTTATTACAGTCTTCATTGCGGTGTCTATTTCGGCAATGGATATACGTGCTGCTAAGTTCTCTTGGTGAATGATACAGTGGAAAGATAAGAGATTTGTTAAATTATATTTCTTTTTCAATAAAGTAATAAATCCTTTTTCAGATCCGATCATTGAAGGACATCCATCTGTGCATACACAAACCAATTTTTTAATATCAATATCATTATTTTCCAGAAATGTACTGATAGTATTGAGATAGTCCGTCCCTCTGGTTTGATTTTTCATAGGAAGAAATTTCAAAAAATCTTCATGAACTGAAAATTCATTTTGTCCGGTACAATATCTAACAAAAACGGAACATTGTGATGTTGCTGAAATATCGGTGCTAGAATCAAAAGCCAAACTAAAATATTTGCATTTCTTCATATCTTCTATGGTGCGATTAAATATGTGTTTAGCAATATCTCCAGTGCGTCGAGCAAAGGTAGAATCAGAGAGCTGCATACTTTTGATCTGAGATATTATTTGACTTTTATTGCTAAATTTATCAAATAATATGTTGGAAGCACTGAGGAAACATTCTTTCACAACCTCTGCGTCAGTAAATGGTTTCATATGTTTACCAAGTATGTAACAAATTTCATACGACGCTCTTGTCACCGCTGCGTCATGTGATACCGCCATTGATATGATATTTTGTTGATGTTGTAAAGACTTCTTGAAGAATGTTAACTTTTCACATCTTATTAAGGAGCCACGAGGAAAAGTTACATTAAATGTTTTGTGCTTTGTGGTATAATGACGAAGAATATTGTATATTTTTTAAATAACACTCTCGCGACAGATCAAACATGTGGTCGAATCATGTTTATTTGCAACAACGAAATATTCTTCTTCCCAATTGTCTTTGAACACTCTCTTTTCGTCAGATATTTTTCGTTTACATTTCGAAGACACTCCCGCCATTATGGGTAATTAAATTATAACAATACAATATTATATAAGACAGCAAAAAATGCTATTGTATCCGTGTTCCGCGTAATGTTTACTTGAAATAAAGCCACAATACTGGAGCTGTCAAACATTTATGTGTTGCCACAAGAAAAATTATTTGCGCGCATACTTGTCTGTCAAATGTTTGTTTTTTGGTAATAAATCTAGTGTGTGCAATAGCAACACTCTATACCAGATCTGATATTGACACGACAACGGTGGGTGGTTTGGTATATTTATGCGACAAAGACAATCCTCTTCGGGTGTCACTATCTGCACGTCAAAGTCAAAATTAATCTCAAGATATACGAAATATAGAATGCCAGATTTTGTAAACCATGAATGTCTTTAGGGCCGCACAAAAAAGCTCGGCGGGCCGCATGCGGCCCGCGGGCCGCAGGTTGAGTATGGCTGCTCTATGTAAAGAACAATGAAGCTCCTTGGCAAGATTTGCGAACAAATGGTTGATAAAATAGATTCTTTCTAGACTTACATATATATTTTTAAAAGTAGTGTTGATAATAATAAACCCACAATTAAAACTTAAATATTAATGTAAAATGTCCCACACATAGTGAATACAATGCGCACTCTACAGCTACACCGTGTCCCGGAAAAAAATGCAGAGGAAATGAAAGGTAAAATCCAACTAGTTTATATTGTTTGACAAAAAATAATTCCGAGTAGACTGCACGGAAAAGTGCAAATAATTCCAAATCCACTTCTCTTGAGTAAAATAAATTTGAATAATATTAAATACCGAAGTGAATTTAAAATTCCGCTCCAGTGGGCTAGAAGTGAATGTTGCTTGCTGCGCTGCTAGTTGAAGAAGAGAAAAAATGATTGGATTAATAGTCAAGTCCAGTGATGCACAACCTTTTACTTTTGGAGCATGAGGAGTATAAAAAAATCAAAGCCTAATTTTACCGAGAGAAATATGATTACGTGGACTTACTTAAATTACAATGACATATTCGAAGATTATGATAAACGTCGCTTCACACTCAGTATCGTAGTGCTATTGCAGTGTCAGAGGGGACTGCAGGTAGATGTTCCAGTGGTCATTATAACTAGTTTGAAACAGTTTGACACGTGCTCACGATACAATTGGTGTGCACCAATATATTAAAACGTGGGCTCTTTAAATCATTTGCCTGTACCGATATTGAGAAACAATCATTCAATACGTGGAAAAAATTAAAATTATTTTCTTTCGAAAATCTTTTTTCCAAACTTTTCTCGTTTTCTAACAGTTGGTATATACAGTAAATAATATAATATATTCAGTGGCAAGTATGTGGGACAATGCAATGCTAAAACACAGTATGAAAATGACAGTCTCCAAGGTCGAGGGGTAAGGCTCTCGACTACGAATCCGAAGGTCGCAGGTTCAAATTCCGGCGTGTGAAAGCAAATTTTATTTAATTAATTTTTGTTTCACAATTAATTCATTTAGAAATAATATATAGTATATTTACGCACGTTCCAGAGTGGAAGATACTCTTAGTATCGCCCTGGTGAAAGACCACCATTCAGAATTGAAACAGTGCTTGAAATGGCTTTTAGCCATGTTTGGTGACCAGATCTGAATAGCCAGGTATTTCCCCAACTTCCTCATCCCCTTCTCCTTCCCCTCCCCAATACCTTCAGCCTCACAACATTCCCCAATTGGGAATGCCATAGTCTCACTGGCTCCAGACGGTTAGGAGCAGTTGGGACTCTTGTGCGGTATTCATATAAAAAAAAAATCAAATTTTCTGAAATATGTATCAGTACAGTCCTAAGGTTTTATTTTGCAATGATTTCTTGATAAATCTAATTTTCTTAATGGTATTTCAATAAAGATTTAAAGAATAAAAGAACAGTTTTATCATGTAACATGTATAAAAATCTATCCTCATTCCCCACTTTCAGCACAAGAATAAAACATTGATCCAAGAACAGGCTTGACTTATCAAGACATCCATATACATAAAGGAATAATACTGACAGCTCCATTGCAACTCTGGAAAAGCCGTTTTGGAAAAATCTGGATTTCTTTAAACATAAAATTAGTATATTCGGATTTAAAAAATTTCAAATTTCAATAACCGAAAATAATAAAATATGAAAAAAAGAAGTTTTCTAATTAAAGAATCTTAAATAATTAAGCTGCAAAGAATACTGTTCAACGCATTCCGCACATCTCTGCATTTGTCAGAACTGTGGGTAGATTAAATTAAATTAATTATCATTGAAATTAAAAAAGGGGTGCATTTGCCTATTCATATTCTTTCTCTTTTTTAAATTTAATATTGATTTTTCTTTATCCATTTTTCTGGCTTAATAATAAGCACACTTTGTACTAAATTTCAAAACAACAATCAACAAGTGATGCATATAGCTTGAAGCATGGGAGAGTAGAGAGCGCGGGAAACGGGTATGCAAGCCAGCTATCCTCGTTGGCCGGTCCAATGCGGTCACACCCGCAGGATATTTCTCGTCAATGCTGCCAATCGAGTAGGCGCGCCCAGAGTTGGTTGTGGAATAAGTTTACACTTGTAACTGTTCATGATGAGAACATTTGGTTATTGGGTTAACAACCTTATCATAAATTAACTTATCCATATCTAGGAAATGTCCATATTTGAAAATCTGGATTCCGGAAAAAGTTAAATGGTAAAATCAATTTCTGATTTAAAAACCTTTACTTATAACTTTCTTCCACATGTTTATTTCAGACCGAAGTAGTTTCGGCCTTCGACAGGTATCTTCAGACTTGTACAATTTAAACTAAATCTATTGCACTATCTGGATTAAATGGGGCTCACTCCTGACATAAATAGTATATATATATATATCATAGATTTATTTTAAATTGTACCAGTTTGCAGATGCCCGTCATAAGGTGAAACCGGCCCGGTTTGAAATAAACAAGTTGAAGAAAGTTATAAAGGTTTTTTAATTAAAAAAAATCATATTAAAATGAAATTCCACCATGAATTAATAAGGAATTCCAGGGAAAAATATAATGGCTTTAAAAATATATATTCATATAGATCAGCAGATACTGATTCTGAATATATAACCTTCATTATGTATAATTGTATGTTGAAATTATAAATCATTATTTAAGAGTGTATAAAACAACTTCTCATCGAAATACCATGTAATGTTGGTACCATTGCATTTGGAACATCTGACGTCACATACGCATTCTGTTTATGGATTAATATGGACATTTGTATTTTTCGATTTTGTTTAGTATTTTTTTAGTTTTGGCAAAATTTAAACTCAATTTGGGTAACTTTAAGCTCTATAATTATTGTTCAATATAAACAACTATTATTAATGAAAAAAAAGAGTATTCACAAGCAAAACAATTATCAATACGGATATTATGATAATGTTGATGCTCAACATTATTATTATTCTTTGAGTTAAAGTTTCTAAAAAGGTAGATAATTTTATTGCTTATGTTTAGTTATAGTTTACCATCAATAGAAAATAAAATTATGTACAGTAAAGCTCATCCTTGTTTTGAAATTTGATTATCTAACCTCAAAACTGATCAAAATCGACCTGCCAGATTTTGAGCGTTTTGGCAGGCTTTGAAACTTTTAACTATGCAAACTAACTTTAGAAAAAAAAAAAAAACTGGTATTGAAGTTTGATCATCATTATTGATAAAAAAAATAATAAAAATTGTACTGGAGTACTTATTGACAGTTTCAAAATTAGAAATAGATGCTAGTTCAATAAGTAACACAGCAATACATTTTAAGCTGAGGTTGTAACCTATGAACTATGAACTAATTTAATGGAAAACTATGGTTTAAATAATCAAGATAAAGTCTTTTTTTATTATTAAAAATATACATTATATTCTGATCTTAGTCTTAAAAAATACTATCTAAATAAAAGTTCTATTAACCCGTCGAGTCTTTTTGGGAGATATTTCTCCCAGAACAAAAAGTCATGTTATCTCATTTTGTACTATAGTGAGGTGTATGATTTAAACTGTGTTAGAAAGAGAAAAAAACACCCTTTTTATTATGCATATTTAAGAAAAATTATCATTTATTCTCAAAAAGACTTGTGGGATTAATATTAAATCAAATTTGTAAATACACTGTCACTTCTTAACTTTCTTGAACAACGCTTTCAATGTTTGTACATCATTATGTTTTTGCTTTTGTCGCTGACTTTTCTTCTTGATGCCTTTGATTTTATGTCCTAACTTAACATATTCTTCTTCTACGTCCGGTTCAAAAGTCTTATTAATATTTCCGCTGTAAAACAGATCAGGTTCTGCTTTAGCCACCTCCATCTTACCTTTATTCTTCTTGCCCTTCTTATTTTTATTATTCGACGTAATAACACTCTTCGTATCTTTTGATTCTTTGATAATATCAATCTTGTGTTTGAATACTTCTTTCTTCAACTTGACTTTGTCGGTTTTCTTTATTTGTTTCTTGATTCCGAATTTGTTCTTCATTGATTTGAATGATCGGACTGATTGGAGGTCGAAATCTTTTGGTACAAGCTGGTTGAAAATGGATTGAGCGATGGGAGGGCTGGGAGGTCTAGGGACATCTTCAGTCTGGCTTGGCTTGGGGGCCGCGGTCTTGGCACGCAGCTTTCGTATTTTACCCATTTTGATTCTGCAAGAAATCAATACAAAATAAATTAATACTCGCAGGTTTTTGACATAAGTAGCGGGAAGTAAAACATACAAGAAGCACGGAGGTATATAAATAGAGTTAACGTTCCTTGCAAAATCACTCTAAAAAGTTGTTCTCGTGCGTGAAATTCGAAGGGGGGTGAAGCGGCTGCCTATGTAGCCCGAACCCTTCCGATCGCTAATGAACAGAACGCACTGCCGCGACCCGGAGAATTTATTAAGGCGGCGTGTGCCGACTTGAGATGCTCTTTGAGTTTTTTTATCAATAAAAAAGGCCAATTTACAGTATATTGATTATGGTAAAACCGATAAAAGGTTTCACCATTGCTTTTTATATTTTTTCCAGAACAACTTGTGCAGTCATGTAAGCATTTTGCAGTAATCTTTGGAGAGCCATACTCGGCGAGCGCTTCTAATCGACTGGCCTCATTTATGTTGCCCATATTTCAATGCCGATGTTTACTCCATTTATATACCTCAATGAAAAGAAACCAAAAATATCATTGAGTAAACTTAGAAGTATGAAGTGGTGGTAGTCATATCACAAAATGATGTCTAAAAAGGAGACCAGTAGAAGTGGAAGTGCTTCGTAAACAGATGTGATAATCTATGCAAATAGATGAATTCACCCATAATACAATATTTCATCAAAAATCACAATAAAAATACAGCATGCATTGCCATAGTAAAACCACAACTATTTCTGGTTTTATTATTAAAAAAGGTACTTTAGTTTAAATGTATTAAATTAAAATAAATTATACGTTTTACACATATACCTTGTTATTGTTTGTATAACCTCCAGGAACTACTCCAAATCGTGTTTGTAAATCACAGTTTATAACCTCAAATCCTCAAAACTAAAACATTGACATGAATCGTGATAGTTGTCAAAAGTAGTGTTGACAGTATTTATCGTGAGATAGGTACCCAGTTAAAGTAAAGGGGAAAGAGGCGCAGAACTACAAGCCGAGGTATAAAAAAATCGTGCGAACAATATTCGAGAGATTTATTAAAAAATACGTATGATTATCTTATAACTTTAGCCTTGTTTGTTATATATACAGAGACTAATGTGGACCATTATTCCGACGATATGAAAACATAGTGGATTCAAATATGAAACTGCTGGAATATCGGCTATGATAATCCAGTCTTAAGGACTCCTCTTCCCTTAAAAAATTTTAGATTCTTTTAAAAGTAATTATTATTCGAGGGTAATTTGTCATAAATCACAAAATATTATTTTACCCACTTTATCATTTCGTTAGACAAAAAAATGAATGATCACATACATAAATTTGTAATCAATACGCGGCTCAAGAGTAATTTAAACATTTGCTGCCTCTGTTGTCGGAACGAGCATGATTTGTGATCGTTACAATATAAAATGGTCTGCATTGAGTTTATTACGGCTTTCTGGTTAATAAACGGTATTCAGGAATTAAGCTGTCATTTTTCCTACAATATATAGGACTGTTCCGCTAACAAAATATTTAAAGTCTGCAGGTACGTTTTTATTGTAAGTGTAATAATAACGTCTGTTTTGCCTCCCTCCCCTTTAATTGACTAACTAACTAACTTACTGATTTTTAGATTCGAAATAATAATTTTGTAATAATTGATTTGAATTTTTGAAATATAATGTTGCGTACAGCTACGTACTCCGTACTCCCATCACAACGTAAATGATGTCGTTAAATATTTTGCAGGTACATACACATTGTCATGCAATACTCTATCTAGAATTTACACACGAATATTACAAATCAAGCGAACTTTATAGAATATACCGTTTTAGACTGAAAACTTTTAGTGAAAAATCGTTGATTAAAAAAGAGTTAAATGTAACAATTCTCATGTGGTTAAAAAAAATTTAAATGTTGATTTTCTTCACAAACATATTGACTTCTATTGGTAATTGGTAAAGGCCAAAGCAACACGTGGATGTCCTAAACGCCAAGCTCACAAATGCAAAGTGTGCATTATAGCTTTCGGGTTTAATTATGTAATTTTTCTATAATTTGGCCAGTTCCCGGGTGGCATCGCGGTACCTACTTACTCGTATCAAGCCCAAACGGATGACAAATGACCAAAGAAGGGTCTAACAAATTAGGGTCCAGCCAACCTTCTACAGCCCTATAATATTATAAATCCGGTAGCAGCCCGTGTAGATACATCTTCAGTTGCTTTTTATGGTGCATGTAATATTTTAACTTTTGGGGTATTCGTTTTACAAACGAAGCGACGCGCTATAACCGAGTGAAAATCGCTGGGATTTCGTTCCAATGTTCACGAACTTTTTATGTGGTTAGAATAAATCGATCTGTGTCAGAGACTATTGAGCCTAGTGGTGGTTTTATCTAATGAGCGCTTATACACGTGCAGTGAACTCTCAAAGAAATCATCAAAAAATCTGTCTTTAATTTTTGCATTGTGGTGGGGATTTAATTCGCAAACTCTGGATTGCGTAGACCACTGAATATATACTCCGTAATCTATAGAGATTTAAAACAATTCTGATGTAGCAAGTTTACATAAGACCTTTCGATTAAATTAATTAATTACTCGTTAAAAAAAGTGTTGATATTTCTCAAATTTTCAACTTACTTTAGGCACACGGACACGCCCACAGCACACTTCTATCGGTTTACCACTTCGGTGGCATTGACCCATATATATATTCCATTGGCTACGGAGACCGTCAATGCAATTTTCACTGTTCAAATTGGAGTTTGTGATTCCATTCAAAAGAAAATTCCGAAAAATGCATTGTTCTAAAAAAAATGTTTAGGGAATGGGATAGGTTGTATTTATTAATTGACCTTAATATGTGCCAGTTTTATAAACGAACTACCAAATTTCTGTTACGTAACGAACCGTTTCGTTAACGGACCGTTATCCGTCCGTTTTTTATCTTGAATAATTGCCATTCGCTCATCATCGCTTTCACTGCTCGATAAGGAATCCATTTCACAAATACAAGTTATACGAGGTGTGCTCAAAAGAAAAGGTGAATTTTGAATTTTCGATTATCGTTTTTTTTTGTTATGTTGGTACACATATGTTTATCATATGTTAGCATTATCAGCCATTTTGGATCAGTTGTTTGTTTTTGACAACTGGAAAGGTTAGTTACGGACTAATCGGACTGATGATGCCTCAGAAAACGAACCTAAAGTAAAAAATCGAAGAACACACAAAAACGTGACTAACCTTAACAACTGGAAAGGTTAGTCACGTTTTGTTTTTTCTTCGATTTTTTACTACAAAAAAAAATTTGTAAAAAATGAAAAACATCGATTTTTGGATTTTTCGAAGAAATGCTGATAACGACATAGAAAACAAAGCAAATCTAAAATTTCACTTCAATCGGACTGATGATGCCCCAGAAAACGGCTATCAAGTTCCGACCAAAACTAAAAAAATCCACCATAGGATTAACAATTATTAACAATTTTTTTCTAAAATGAATCAATTTTTTGGATTTTTTGAAGAACAGCTGATGGGGACATAGAAAATAAAACAAATCAAAAATTTCACTTCAATCGGACTGATGCCTCAGAAACGAACCTAAAGTAAAAAATCGAAGATCACACAAAAACGTGACTACCCTTTCCTGTTGTCAAAAACAAACCACTGATCCAAAATGGCTGATAATGCTAACATATGATAAACATATGTGTACCAACATAACAAAAAAAATCGATAATCGAATGTACACAGCCCGCAAAAATTCAAAATTCAACTTTTCTTTTGAACACACCTCGTATATTGCCCTTTTAATTTTTTTTAATAGTGCACGGTTTCAGATGAGCGATCGTCGGGCACCAACGACCGGTAATCTGACGAACGTTTATAAAACAGCGAAATCGGTCGGTAGACCAAATATTAGTTAAAAATGATATCAAGCGTTACGAACGGATGGTTATAAAACCGGCCCTAACTATCGTACGTGGAGTTTTTTTTACCATATTTGCGATTTTACAGAGCAAAGAGTTTTCACGTCAGTACCCAGTCTAAAAGTTAAAAAAAATCACTTTGTGGATATCCGTTATAATTAAAAGAAACAAACAAACTTTGTTTTAACAACATTTATTTTTCACGCCTACCGGTTTCGGAACAACCGTTCCATCGTCAGGGCAAAACATATACTAAACAAACGGAAATTATTTGAGGAACACTAAAAATAAAGACCATGAATTGTCTCATTCCGGTATACATAAACTAAATTGTAACGAGTGTTCCTCATTTTATAATGGAAAAACAAGCCGTAATTTCGACATTAGAATCAAAGAACATGTAAGATATCTTAAAATAATAATTTTTACGAATTCGATAATCATATTATGTTTATCATTTGTCTATACTTGACATTATTATTTTTTAGTATTCTATATATTCCTGGTGAGGAAAGCATCGCTTTCGAAACATGTTGATATGTATGTATTAATAAAGTGGTGATTACAAAGTAATTTTTAATTATTTTCTTAAATTAGCTTTTCGATTATTATAATTTATATTGATTAATTAAAAGAGAAAAAGAGTATCTTTATCTAATAATATCTGAAATCAATAAAAAAAACTGTTGTTTAATTAATTTGATTATCAATTTACATATAATAATTATATTAATAAACAATATTATTTACGTATTTGATAAGGCATATAGTTATTTTGGTGATTTTCCTGAAAATTTATAATTAATTGGATTTCATTCAATCCATTTGTTTTCCAGAACTTGAAAGTGAGATATCTAGACAAGTTACCGGAGTTAGTAGATAATTTGGTTGGCAAGAGAACTTAAATTTTCTGTTCCCTCCGAATTTATTAGAGCGCATATCCACAGAATTACAGAACTAATCCACCGCTGCCACTGCATTGGTAATCTCTCCCCAAAGAATGATCGCTTTGCAGAATGGTTTTGAGATTTGTCTTTACATATCCAAATATGTGGTTATTAACTGTGGCGTGCACAGAGTTTTTAATCAGGATAGGCAGTAGGAAAAACGGCGAATTAATTTATATAAAAAAAATTACCACAGACGTGGTAAATTTTCGCTAAGAACGGCGAAGCTGCTGGATTTAGCCGATGTTTGTTGAGATTAACTACTACACAAAATATCCAAATAATCGCTTCATTTATGCATATTACAAGCTAATTACTGGATGCATAAAGATTACAAACACACAATTGCATGAAAGAAAGCCAACATAATATGATAATTTATTTATTAGTAAATTAATCGATTTACAAACAGATGGCACTGATTGCTACATTTGTGATTTGTACCGAAAGGCACGACCTTTTTCGATACTAAAATAAACGAGCCTTCCCATGAATGCGCATTGCGCACAGGTGTACATTTTCTTGTAGAATATAGTCGATATTTGAATATGACATGCGCGTCATTTTGCATACTGTTTTGACGCGTATAGCAGGCTGGGGGGTGGGTGGGGAGCGCGCGGCGCAGCGATTCATAGCTGGAACTTCGCGCGTATTTTTGAAAGTGTAGATTGATTTCTTGCAATAATTTTTCATATTATTTATATTTTTATGTCAGTAAGGTAGAGTAGGCTATGCTTATGTGTCTACATGGCATGCACGCCTCTGGTTATTGATAATAATTAGATATTGGATTATGTGCACCATAAAAATATAGGGTACAACAGGAGTAGGTACACTAATTAATTAATAGTACAAAATAATTTTACAGGAATGCATATCAGTTACACAGAGTACTAATTATTTTTGTTTTGATGCAGGACGGAGAGGTTTGGAATATGTCGACAAGATCTATATAAGTAATAATAATAATAATAATAATAATAATAATGTTTTTATTTAATTTCTAATACAATTACAAACATGTTATATTTAATACGTAAGAGAAATTACAGGTACTTAAAACAATGAAGAAATATACTAAAAATAAAAAAAATAAATTCAGAGATATTTAAATAAATTCAGGCAGTGGTGAAGATCGCGTCAATGAGAAGAGATTCTTTCAAGAATCAATAGAATTTCCCTTTTGAATCTTTCCTCACTGACGCAAAACATGTCGATATCCTGTGAGATTTTGTTCAGGAGCAATATACTCAGGTTGCACCATAGGCAGGTTGGTTCTACAGGTAGGAAGATAGAATAATCTATGACGACGCTGTCTTAGATAGTCATCAGGAACATAAAGACTTATGCGTTCCAAAATAGCTGAATTCTCTATGGAGCCTCGCAGTAGTCTAAAAAAGTGGGTAGCGGCATGCCCCTCTCTTCTGAGCTGCAGGGAGTGAAATCCAAGCATGCCCAGAAGAAAGTTAGTTGGATAAAGCCACGGATAGAGTCCGTACTCCCTCATAATATGAAAGTAATAATAATATAATACTCCCTCGTCTTCACCGAACTGTCAATACTAGTATTGACAGTTCGGTGAAGACGCGCTAGTGGTGAGATGAATAATCTGATAGTATTATAAAACTAGCTAATGTGTACCCGACCTTCCTCGTTTTTTTTGTTTGTTTTGTAATGTTATGAAGTTGTGAATTCTTGCTTGTCGTTTGGGTGCCATTATTGATTTGACAGCGAAAGTAATGCCTTGTGACGACTAATACTATCTCTAAACGACGAAACAATTTGAAATATTTATTTAATTTCTAACATTTATTTTTTCAAGACATACCCAAATAAAAAAAAGTTCTTAAGTAGATACCTACTTGTGTTTTCCATTTTGAAAATATTCTACCCAAACAAACCTCCTTTTGAATATGTAATCTGTGGCTAACCAGAATGGCAGGTTCAATGTTTTTCACAGTAATTTAAAAACGTTATAGCAACAGTTTTACATATTGGATTTCATTATAACTACTCTTTAAACCTTCTCGGCACTAATAAGAATAAACTCTCATATTTTCAGCGATACCGGTATTGTAATTTTTGAGAAAATCGAGGACAGACAGACAGATAAATATTATTTTTTTATATATAGAGATAAACAGTGTTTCACGCTCGCACCGTGAAACACCGCGGGGAAATATTCAATGAAAATGCAAGGAAAATAGCAAATAAAATACACAACTTTTTTATTTACGTTTGGTTAATAGATAGTTGTATAAACTTAAATGTATATTACCCTTTTTCCAGATGTTACTCGTAAACGTTCTAATGATGATTGATGCGCGTAACCTTAGCAACTAAGAAGTGCAGCTAGCATGTCATACGGTTTTTAAATAAGCTAAGGTAATGGTTGCATATTTATCTATTTACAAATAAAGCTCTGAATACAACAAACACTTGGTTAGAATAACAGGATACACAGAATCTCAGCATAATGGATATAGAGAGCCAGGAAGCTGAGTTTCTTCTAATGCAGTAGTAATAACAGTGGCGTGCATTGTCCTATGCCCGAAAGTAGGCTGTGTTTTTAAAAAAAGAAGTGATATAACACAAATTAATCAAATAAAATTGACTTGCGCTCGCCGGATTGGTAGCCAATGATCGTAACTACTCAACCACGGACACCGTCAGGATGTGTGTATAGTTTTTCAAGATCGGGTAGGAATTGTGCATTGAATATTCGAAAATCGCTATTTCATTATCATCTTCCACTGATTGTTGTGATCAACTGAATAAATGAGCTTACGAGTTTCTTATCAAATTCACGGAAAAAATACCATTTCATCAGAAATTCGTCGTATTTTTTCAATAACTTTTAATTTATTTTTATTGTTCGCTTTTTCTTAGGGTAGGCACAGGTTTCGAACCTTAATGGACTGCACGCCATTGGCTTTATAATATGTCTGTCTGACCTTGAGAGGTTCTTCGATATCGCTACTGTACTGTCTTGCCGACAGTGCCATCTGTGTGAAACAGTTTAAACTTAGATATTACAATAATAAAATACGGTTCTGAGAAAGTTTGGGATGGTATTAGCGAAATCGTTAGGCAAAAAATTGTATTTAATGTATATATAAATTCATTAGTGGTTCTAAAAAACGGATTTTTTATTGCGTGAGCGAAGAAAATTAAAATAATTTACATTAAGATTAAGTTATCTACAACTTTGTTCTAGTTAGGACTCTAAAACGCGACGTGTTTATTTAAAATTCAACAGTGAAGCCAGGTGTCGCAGGAACGCCCTCTGAGTTTATATTTCAAGTTAGTTTCCATCCAAACAGCATCTCGTGTTGTAAGCCAAGCTCAGTTGAACGTTACTGAACTAAACTGATGAAATTAAACAATAAGGAGATGAGCTGATGTATCCAATTGTTTCTAAAAGGAGATTAGAGACACCTTCTAGACACCTGAATCTCACAATTTGCCTTCATGAATATTTAAGTTTTTGTTGAATGACATAGATTAGCGAACGTCCTGTTTTATATATGGCATTAAAATATATATTCAAGGTTTAAAAAAAAATGTAGCCGATAATTCCAACGAGGATGGGTAGTTTCTATTTAATTTTTCTCACAAATGACTCGCCCATGTATAGCTCCACCTTATTAGTCGAAGGGATAATGTAGATTTTTGTGTTATCAGTCTCGTAGCGTCTCCTGCGAATGTTTTTTGAAAAAAAAATACACAATAAAACAAAACAAAGGGGCTTTAACGAACACATGTTTATGTGCATACACGAGGTTTTTGCCTCCCGTCACCGATGGAAAACATTCCCCTCGCGGGTGACGAGGCGGAGGGGGGAAGAGTTTGTTTATTTTTTTTTAATAATCGCAGCACGGTATGTTTCTATCTATGCATCCCGTCCGTTGATCTTTCAATCAATCATAGCATTAAGGGGGAGAGGGACGTCAGAGAGTTATTATTTATTAATTCAAAATAATGATAGTATTATTACGAAATACGATAAACATAATGTTTTTAAATAGAAAAATATTTATTAAATATTTTTAAAATTTACGTAGGATTAGCATTTTTCAAAATCTATATTATATAAAAATATATGTTTTTTTTTTTTTTGCGGATTACAAATTTTTGGTTACGTTTATTTACAAAAACGCAACGACAAATTATTAAACATACTTTTCTACACTTTAAAAATTATATTCGTATTTAAAAAAATTTGTAAAACATAAAATGGAACGGTCAGAAAAAGTAATATTTCTGATTGGATTTTGATAAATGCTAAGCCTATGTAAATTAAAAAAATATTTAATAAATATCTTTCTATTTAAAGACATTATGTTTATCGTATTGCGTAATAATAGTATGATTATTTTGAATTAATAAATAATAACTCTCCGACGTCCATCTACCCATTAATCGAATGGGTTTTTTAAGTTATGTGTACTGAGCGAAATTATAATATATTATTAAAAGAAATTTGCTTATGTATCAGAAATAATAATAATTGTTTATTCAACTGTTATGTTTTCTCTTATTTTGTCTGCATTACAGACCTCTTTTATAGGGCAGATTGTGATAAGCACATTCATTGACTATATTAAACAGTCTTTTACACAAAATATTTCTTACTAATTTTACACTCATTGCCATTTACTCGTATATTGTTTTTTTTTTAAATTTATTTTATTTTTTTAGTCAAACAACGATATTTAATTCCAACCTATAAAAATATGTAGCATATCCAAAATATTATTCTAGAACTCATCTTGTCGTCTACATAAAATATTTTGTTTTTAATTAAAACAAAACATTTTAGCAGGAAAAGGAATGTGTATGAAAATAAATGTTTTTGGGTAATGTTTCGAAAAACCGTTCGCAGGAGGCGCGGCTTTAGTTTCTCCTTTGGTCGCCTGCGTGGATAAAGCTGGAGATATTTTTAAAGATTTTTTTGGTAAAAAATCTGCTTTAAACGAAAATTATATTAAAACTATAGGATAGATATTTTCCTTCAAATTATACCAACACGAAGAGCAACAAAAAATGACGTAGGTAGTGGTGGATTGTCAAGTAGATTCGAAACATATCATGAGTTTTGATTTTACTCGGCCATAACTGAATAGTCAGGTATTTTTCAACCTTCATCTTACTCCTTTCTCCTTACCCCACCTTCCATCACTTCCTTCCCCTTCTAAATTTTAATGTTGTGTTGGAAAATTAATAATTTTTTTAGGCTTTTAGGTGAGTCAAGCCACATCGAATTCACCAGTTAACAGGCAACACTATTTTGACAACTAAAACTGAAAAAAACTTTTAACACAACCCCAACACAGTAAGCGCTAGGTACAAGGCCACGAACAATGAACAGATAACTCTAAGAAGTGCGATCCGTTTCATTTAGTAATTTAACTTGAAATAGAACATATGTGCATTGGTTACACGTATTCTAATACAAATATAATATAATTTAGACAACAGAAAATTGCAATATAAGTCGCAATATGCAAAACAAAAATTACAAATTAAACTTTAAAAATTGCGACATTAAAAATTGCACTTTACATATTTCTTTACGTCGTCCTTAAATTTCAACACATTTTTTTCTTCTTTTGTATTGGCCGGTATTTCCTGGAAGATCTTCACCGCTGTATATAGTAATGAGTTTTGCGATTTTCTTTGTTTTTCGAAAGGGAAGTCTTATTTCATTTCTTCTTGTAGAGAGGTTATGTCTGTGTTATGAACAATTTGCGAAAAATATATTGCTTTATTTCAGTCAACCTTTTAATTAATGCAATTCATCGCGCAATTATTTTCTTTCAAAAGCATCATTATACCGCCATCTTTGTTACATTTCAGAAAACATCAAACAGTAGCCAGCAAGTGTTTAAATGCACAAGCATCATTATACCGCCATCTTTGTTACATTTCAGGAAACATCAAACAGTAGCCAGCAAGTGTTTAAATGCACAAGCATCATTATACCGCCATCTTTGTTACATTTCAGGAAACATCAAACAGTAGCCAGCAAGTGTTTAGATGCACAAGCATCATTATACCGCCATCTTTGTTACATTTCAGGAAACATCAAACAGTAGCCAGCAAGTGTTTAAATGCATAAGAGCACGGAACAATTCTTTGTGACAATATTTTATGATAACGAATATTAAATAATTAAAATAAATAAATATTAAGATGCCTAAAAATGAATTCTAAATTAGAAGGTAGAGAAATCTTTCGATAATTTATATATTTATATTACCATATATAATTTGCTTAAAATACAATAAGTTAAGATCACGTTTTAACATTTTAAAAATATTGGAATATTTGTATGGTCTTAAAATTGACGTCTGGACCAAATATATATCGTACTGTACAATTTTTGTGTACAGTGCCAGGGAACACTTCTCCCTCTTCCTGTGTCAACTGTGGTTAGAGGTGTATAAATGTGGAGATAATCTTCTCTACCCCGTGAGCGGGCTGCCTATTGCTACTGTAGGACTTAATTTATTTAAAAGAATTTTAAACTGTGTTTTATGTGGTAGCGGGACGTGATGATAGCAATCTTATATTTAAGCCCGTTCACTAAGGTAATGGAGGGTATAAGATGGAATTTGTGCGGAGATGGAGGGGGTCGGTGCTGGGGGTCCAGCGGCCGAGGTTGGAGATAAAACAATTAAGACCGATTGAAAGAAAAGTGATATCGTCATTTAGCACGCGACCTTTCTAAAATTGGGTTGATTAAAAAAAATGTATATTTGAAACTGTTTGATCGATTTTACAAGAAGTTAGGAAAAAAAGCTTAATTTGGGCACACGGACACGCCAACAGTAGATTTCTACAGGTTTTTCTTTTCAGTGGCCATATATTACACGAGCCGGAGGGTAGCAACGTATACGTATTTACATTAAATGTAGGCACATATTTTATTATCTCCCATCCGTCATAAGATGAAGTTGTACATGACCAGCCCATTAAGTTCTTGCCTTCCTCGGCAGAGCTGTGCCATGTAGTGTGTGCCTCCCCTTTCTAGTCTTCTTACATACTTACTCGTTTCACGTAGGTAAAGAAAATAAACCTTAGTAATATAACATGATTATATGGTGTACAGGGCGATTGATACTTATTGCTAAATACCTATTAAACAAATATACACGGTGTCCTGAAACTAGTGTTACAAGCTTGGAAACTGATGTATTTTTTTAACGTTTTTCTTTGGCAACTTAAGTGTTAAAAACTTCTTTAGTCGTGTTTTATACCTACTGGTTTTCGTGTAAAAATAAAGACTTCTATATTTTTTTATTTTATTAATGAAAAAAACTGTTTTTTTTTACTGCCACTAAATATTACACTAGTATTCCCACGCACTGGCCTTGAATATTTGGGATTTTTTGGTATACATACGATATACATACATTTATTTATATTATATTAAAATAGATTTGAATAAATGAATACAAAAATAAAATTGTTTATAACCTTTGTAGCTATGTTTATATAAATGTATTGTAAGCGTGGAATGAAACGTTGAGGCGCCAAAATGTAACCTGCTGACCCAAGGGTCGCTAAAAATACAACGTAATCAAACATAACCCTACTATGTTTAGATGCTCGACTCTTATCTCAGTATTTGTGGGTGGGATCGATGTATGCAGCTCGGGAAGCGGAATGTATTTAAGATACAGAAATGAAACCCTGTTGTTTATAAATCATGAGGTTTAATTGATACACAAGTGTAACGTTGTCGTTACCTTACAAAATAGAGAGGAGGATTAGTACTACAACGAAATATATATAATTAATTAAGATGGCTCTTGTAGACGGCATCTCGACTTCTACACCAGGGAGGTCCACGCTTGTCCCGATGATTGCAGATTCCTCAATACGCCATCCGCGAGATCTGGGACGTCTCACGGCCGCGCCATCCGCCACAGCAAACTTCATCCGTGGAATCCGGTAAATACAAGAAGATGGTACCTTTCGCTCCGAAGTTATTTCTCGGTCATCATTGGCATGGTTACATTTCTAATCCAGCGCTCCTGCACGCGCAGATGGATTATTGTCCCTCCAAGTCACCATCCATAATTAGTTTGACTTCCTACCCACATCGGGTATATGGTTGTTGAAAACGCTCGTTGGCGCAGATGTATAATACAGCACAATTAAAAAACATAACACTCCTTCCCAAAAACTACCGGCTCTGTCCGCCGTGTCAAGTCACGTCTGAGGCCATCTTGTCTTCGCTCTCCTCCCAAAACTACCGGCACTGTCCGCCGTGTCAAATCACGTCTGAGGCCATCTTGTCTTCGCTCCCCCTTCCTTCCGTCAGATGTCTCCCATAGATATTTCCTCGAATCTCTTCCGTAGACAATATAAGTGATGCCTTTATAAGCGGGGTCAGTATTTACGTTACAGTATGTAACAAAAAAATTATTAGTAAATAACTAAAAAAATATATAAAAAAATACCTTGCTCTGTCGGGTTTAAAACGTACCTGAAAATACATGGCATATTTGAGACTGTGGCAACGACTTTCATGGTAGAGCGGTTAAGCTCTTTGACTCCGGACACAAAGCTTGTATGTTCGAATCCTGCCATGCGCAAATAAATTTATTTTATGTTTTATTCCCCATATAATCAACATAAAACAATATATAGCATATTCTCGTCACGTTCTAGAGTGGTAGATACTCTTAGTATCGCTCTGGTGGAATAATAATAATAATCATAATTGGATGATTTGTATAGCGCCGTTTTTGTGAAAAATCGCCTCAAGGGCGCTGTACAAATATTTCTTAACTAATTATGTACAAATAGATACAGAAAAACATACTTACCTGGCAGGTTGCTTCAGATGAACACAGTTTTATTAGAAAATTTATTTATAGAGATGATAGTTTTACATGGTTATTTGTTGCTCCTTTTCTATTGATGTTACATTTATTAGAAGATTGGTGGCAGAAGAAGAGTTGGTATTTATTGAAATACTTATAATTTTTAGGACTTGAAAGCATTCATAAAACGAATTTTAAGACTCGAAAATATCTATAAAATTACCCTAAAAAGTGTAAGAAGCTTTTAATAAATATTAACTTTTTTTTATTTGACACTTTGGTTATTTACAGTGTTGCGGGCTGTGGACGCATTTGCGCACCGATGCGTGATTTTTTTATTATTTTTATTTATTTAATGACTTTTTAGGTAACTACTAACCGGCTAGCCTAGCTAAGCAATTTACAGGTGAATTTCTTCAATTTATGGATACGATTGTCTGAAAAGATGTGTTTTAAGTTTAGTTCTGAATTCTGTTGAGTCTTTGATAATTCTTAAGTCATGCGGCAGTTCATTCCTGGCCTTAGGTCCTGACACTCCGAAAGCACGATCCCCGAACTTAGTATTAGGTGTGCGCTTTGGTTCCTTCAACCTGCCGATAGCTGATGCCGCTGCTGACCCAAGGGTGGACTGCCGTGAGTTGGTATTTTCGGGAATACACAGTTCTGATAAGTAAGCCGGAGTCATTCTATTAAGTGACTTAAATACCATCCAGCAGAGCTTGAACTGGATATTTGACATTTGAGCCAGTGGAGATTTTTGAGATGCTCTGAAATGTGAGAATATTTAGATACGCTGCAGCGTTGAATACTGATTGCAATTTGTTAATTTGGTATTTGGGGTGACTCGCATATATTCCATTGCAGTAATCTAGACGTGACACAACGTACGAATTGACAAGCAGTTTAGTTGCCTCTGTTGGCAGATTTCTCCGCACTGTCTTTATTTGCCTCAATTGAAAGAACCCTGTACTTACAGTTCTGTTTACTTGACTTTTAAGGGAAAAGTCTGCATCCAGATTGACACCGAGTAATTTAACACACGTTTTCGGAGTAATGTCACTTCCTGAAGTATTTATTAGGGAGTTATCAATGATATGCTGACGTCTGCTTGTGGCGGTCCAGAGAAACTCAGTTTTTGACGGATTCAGCTTCAGTCTATTTGAGGTCATCCAGCGAGTTATTGCTTCTAGACACTCAGCTATGCATGTTTTTAGTCTGTCTATTTCTTCTGGTAAGCAGTACAAATAAACTTGCTGGTCGTCAGCATAGCAGTGGGATTGAAGACCAAACGATTCTATTATTTTAGCTACATTATTTGTGAAAATGATGAACAGCAGAGGGCCCAGAACGGACCCCTGGGGTACTCCAGATGAAAGGGTTTCATATTTTGATTGGTTTTGCCCCATCTTCACTGCTTGTAAACGATTGTTTAAATACGATGTCAGCCAATTCTTAACGCCACAGTTTAAACCAAAGGATTCTTCTAAACGCGTGATAAGAAAATCGTGGTCAATCGTATCAAAAGCGGCACTCGTGTCTAAGACTGAAAGAAGTTCCAGCTTACCCGACTCTATGGCCAGGGTTATATCCGACAAAACGCGTAGTAATCCAGTTTCCGTTGAGTGGAACCTTCTGTATGCAGATTGATATTTAGTTAACAATTTATTTGAATTTAAGTGACTTATTATCTGTAAAGTAGTAATTTTTTAAAGATTTTAGATATAAATGGAAGATTTGAAACGGATCGGTAATTTGAAATATCTTCAGCGTCCAATTGCGATTTTTTTAATAATGGAGTTACAGCAGCTGCTTTTAGTGATTTTGAAAATCACCAATGTTAAATGACTTATTAAAGAGTTGAACTAGGAAGGGAGTTAATTCGTTGCAACACCAACATTCAGAATCGAACCGTTGTTATTTTTGGTGATCAGATTTGAATAGCCAGGTACTTCCCCATCTTCCTCCTCCCAATCTCCTTCAGCTCCCCACTCCCTTCAGTCTCGGGAATTTTTGTAAATTTTTTGCAACTGTTTAAAAATAAATCCTCCATCATCTGCGTATTATGTGAGAAATGATATATTGCCTTAGTATGGATCATTTTGGTCGTATTTCTGCATCGCCTATTTATTCATGGATATTTCGCATCAAGTACCGGTCGTCCTGTAGGGCATTGCAGTCATGTCTTCACACTTCTTTAATCCCACCACCTCTGCGTTTATTAAATTTCAATTCTTAAAAAAAATACTTTGCAGCGGACCTGTCCTGAGACATGGAAGATAAATGTAAAAAAAACATACTCACTGTCACTAATGGGCTTTAGGGCCTAAATCCTAACTGACAGAGCAGCGTACCGGTCGCCTACTTTGGATATTAAAAAAAAACTAAATCCCCTGCTTAAAATATCAAAACTTGATAAATTAACTGTGGATTTTTTTTATATTCCGTTTCGCGGACGAAGGCGTCACGTTTCGCGTATTATTAAATTAAATCGCGTCTCAGTTTGGGAAGTAAGTTGGGAATACTTATTCCGTCAGATCCGCGTGCCTTATGAAGATTAATCATGACGAGAAGGCAACCTGTCGCCCCTAAACTCCTATACATTTAAAGCAGTAATGCACAACCCACGGCCCGCGACCCAATTTCACGCGGCCCGCGAGCCTTGTCGTATGGCCCACTTGGCTAAATAAAATTAAAAAAAACTTTGCGTTTAGAGGCAAATTTCAATGTTTTGAATTACCCGCTTAAAATAATAACCCCTTTTTTTACATTTTCGCACAACGATAGAATTTTGGGGTTTGACCTTAAATGCAGATGAGATTTTTGTTTCTTGGGACCTATGTTTGATGTAATTTAAAGGAATTTGTTTTACGAAATCCTAAAGATTTCTTGACTAAATTTTATTTGGATTCTGACTTTCCGAACGATCAAAATCAACATCATTTTTTGGTTTGACCTTGATCCTAGCAACATTTTCTCCTGCAGCGTTCTTTTGTAAGCATAATGTTTGATATACATAAGGGTATACTTTCAATTTTTTTTTCTCATAACATGTAAGTAACAGCATAAAACCATAGTAAAGTTAGCCTCTCAGAAGCTGGGCGTATTGTACAGAGCTCGCAGATACTTTAATAGTACACAACTGCTGATCCTGTACAAATCGCAAGTGCGCCCCATTGTAGAATTTGGCAGCCACCTCTGTTCGGGATCTCCAAAATATCTTTAAAAAATGACTGTGCAGAAGCGGGACTGTCCGTTTGATAGATTCGCCTATCTTAACAAACGAATTGCAATCTTTGGAGGAGAGACGTCAGGTGGGAATGCTGTCCTTGTTCTGCCGGTATCTGAATAGAATATGGTCTGAGGAACTAGCGTCATTGATCCCTTCGGCATCGGTGCATAGTCGGGAAACACGCTAAACGGGCGTCCAATATTTGCACACGGTGATGGTGGGACCCGTTCTCATGATGTCACATGAGAACGGGTCCCTTCTACGACTCGTTCTTGTGTCAACAGCTCGGCTGTGGAATGATCTGCCGGCCTCTGTTTTTCTTCCCTCTTACAACATGGGTATCTTCAATACCCGAGTTCACTCCTTCATATCCTCTAAAAGACCCTCCACACAGGATCCCCAAAGATGATATAGGTTTTGAGGGAAAGTACGTCCCTCAGAGCCTCCTGTGTAGAGTTACTGTAAAAAAAGGATAATTTTTCAGTACCTTCATATACAATAGGCTAAACCCCAACCCAGAACATCCTGTACAAGAAATTTCTTCAATACCAGCTTAAAAAAAACACCTTTTAATGAATGATCTCTCGGTCAGCTACCGAGAGATCATTCAGTAGATCATCTGAGTATATTTATTTTTAATTTTACTATATAAATCCTTTTTGTTTTTGTTTTTGAGTAGAAATGCCTTTAAATTTCTTTATTTTTATATTTTTTTATATTTAATAATGTAAAGTGTACTACACATATGTTCACAAAAAAGATTATTTTATTTGACTTTACCACGAAAAGAAAGACTACTTGGTATAACACGGCCCAAACTAGCGTTGCAAGTAGGGAACAATAAAAATGTAAAATTGATAGAAAAATAAAAATATTTTAAATAAAAAAATAAAATAAAATAAAGAAGATATTTTAATATTTCTTATTTAATAGTAAACATTTAGACTAGTAATAGTAAACGTTCAATTGTGATGAAAAACCGATAGCATTTATTGGTCTGGCCTTGGAGATATTATTATTTTATTTATTTATTTTATTAATTTTTTACCGCCTTGATGAACTTTTACATAATTTAACATTTAAATAATTTTGTGTACAGAAAGAAAAAAAATGGCTTGAAGTTAACAAAACAAGAACATGATTCATAGTCGGTATATAAGTGTAACATATTTATGATATGTATGTATTTATAATAATGTATAAGTGCATGACACAGAGAAGGTATGAAGGGAAAGGTTTTTAATTTGTAGATAATACATTTAAAAAAATAAATAAAAATAGAACTAGCCTAATCTACATGATACATAATATACAAGTGCATAATATAATATAATATGAGTGGATGACATTTTGAAAAAAAAGAAATCTACGTGTTTTTATATTTCGGATGACATAAAAATGTATGAATTTGCATAATACATAATATAGTACACGATACATAGAAAGAAAATAAGAGGAACAAGTTTTTGAATTGTAGATAATACATTTAAAAAAATAAATAAAAATAGTACTAGCCTAATCTACATGATACATAATATACAAGTGCATAATATAATATAATATGAGTGCATGACATTTTGAAAAAAAAGAAATCTACGTGTTTTTATATTTCGGATGACATAAAAATGTATGAATTTGCATAATACATAATATAGTACACGATACATAGAAAGAAAACAAGAGGAACAAGTTTTTGAATTGTAGATAAGTAAAAAGGTAATATAAAAAAATTAAACAATAGTTCTTATAATCTTGCAATATAAAATAAACGTATAAAAAGTTACCGTTTTAATAGGTTAGCAACACCACCGACTGCAAAGTTAACCATGTTAAGCTGTATGTACCCCACCCCCGCGGTTCGCGGAGAAATTGAAAATTGACGTTTTGGCCCACCGGCTAAAAAGGTTGTGCATCGCTGATTTACAGTGTACAGCAGAAAAGCACAAAACCGCGGCCATTTTGCTTAATAAAATAACATGGAGTTTGCAGTTCACGCCCTATACTATATAACAACGGCTGAAAGAACGACCCTAAAAAAACCTCATACATCGACGGACTAACCAAACATAAAAATAAGTTTTGTTATTATGTATTACGAATGTTATTCAATAATTTATGGATACGAGTAAAATACTAGGTACGGTTACTGACATTGTTTTGTACTTATCGAGTGCAGGTGTGGTCTATTTTAAGATCACTGTTACGCCTGTTACGTTAAAAAGGTTGCACATCACTGAGATACAGTGTGTTTATGATCTAATCACGCCTGCGAACTGATTCTACATTGTTGCATCGTTGGTTTATAATTCTTTCTACGTGTATGAGTATAAATAATAAATGTTTAAGGGGAACGGCTGCCGTGCCCGTTTCATACAAAACTGAATTTTGGATTGGAAGCCAAAATACCCATCCAAACAGAATGACCTATTTTTTAAATTAAAGGTTTAGCAAATATCTAGTACGGATGAGAAGAATTTTATTTATTTTTGATTAACGTACCTGCACACAACGTAAAATCGTTCAGTTCAAAATATTCTAACGTCAAATTTATAAGGACAGTTTTGATAACAATAAAAAAATATTCAGACCACAGTTTAATAGAAATAAATAAATATCACATCAAATCGGGTACATTTCGAATAGTTATGTCCCGAGATAAAGCCGAAGACTTTTTTGTATTTTTTGGTGGATTTTCGTATTCATAGTCAATAAAACGCGCATGCAAGAGGCACGCCCTTTGTTGAAAAGATCATTGGCTTCGGATACAGAGTTTTTACAAATAGTCTATCTAAAAATGTGTCTCATAGACCATACTCAGGAATGAATGGTTAAATTTTCCATATTTCAAATTCGTAGCTAGGGGAATTTCGTCTATGTTTAATAGTAGCAATAATTCAGTTTGCTTACCTTCTGATTAACCAGAATGATTCCTGAGTTACGTTGGTGCTTTCCGTGATTAATACGATTCGCAGTACATTATTCATGGCTACAGATTCGTATTTTAATTGGATATGTTGTACATAATTCATTCGCTGAACTTGGAAAATAGAGCAAATATTAATACAATGAATAATACAACTACCAACTATAAGTACACATTATAGGTTGGATTCAATTGACGCACTGACGGGGGTTTAGAAAATCTCTCCACTGAGGTATAAATCATTTGAAAATATGCATATGGGATGCATATAAATCATTTGAAAATATGCAAATGGGATGCATTTTCCAATTTCCAATAACCTATTTATATTAAAGTAAAAATTTAAAAGTTAGTTAATAAATATTTATAATTAATTTTGAAACAATATTAATATCATAGATAAAATAAAAGTCCTATTCACGAAGTTTAAAAAAAAACCACTGTAGCCACTGATTACTGACGCTTTTAAAATACACTATTTTTATGCTCTCTGTCTCTCTTACACTGCTTTTTAACGTTAACTCCACACATGCCTATGTCATCTTTAGGGATGTTCTGTGGAGGGACTTTTTAAGGAAAGGAAGGAGAGGAAGTTCAGAGCAGGAAAACGGTATGAGGGTTGGGTAGGAATCAGGTGGTCTGTGCGTCCAGGAGTGGCGGACGTATGAATCTATCCCTCCCACTGCGGTGCAAGGCGATGATGGGTCGAAAGAGTCCGGCTAGAGGGGCCAAAGGGTCTTCCTCAATCGGCCGCGATAGACGCATCCACCGCCAAGACCTCGACAAACCTCACCCTGAACCCGGGCAACCCTGCTAGTTACCAAACGTAGCGAATCACTTAGGGTAACCTATGCTAGAGGTGTTGGTTATCCATTAAATGGTTCCCGAGGCGGCTGTACCCACACCCGCCTCCCAAATTGAAATGCATTGCTTGTATTGGTATATCGCCATACATTTTGATCGAAATGAAATAATAACCCCCTGCCTCTTACAGCTTGGATTCCGGCCGTTTTGGTTGGTTTTAAAAATTATTATTTTGAGAATTAATTTAACTATAAAAACAAACTTTAAAAAAATAACATAATACTGGTATAGCTAAAAGAATGTTTGAAAAAAATGGATTGAATTATTGAGTGATTAACCTGATAAAACCGATTTTCCTTTGACACCAGGCTCCTCCATTCCTCATGCAGCGCGGCATGATGAGCCGCAGACATCAACATTCCGGACGACTGTGATACTTGATCAGTTAAACGAATTTTTCTATTTAGCTCCAAAACTTCTGGATAAACGAACTTCTTCAGCGACTTGTCTAGAGTACAGTCTGACATTTATAAACAGACAAAAATAGAGGGCGCCGGGATCGTTTAAAAGGTTTTAAATGGCAAAACGAAAATGTCTCATAGGTAAATCAAAGTAAGTTTTAAAAAGCACAATGGTCCAAGTGCATATTTTTTTACTTTAACCAAACGGTGTTCAAAAATCAGTGGTCATTTCCGAAAGGAGATGATTCTACATCATATTCTTAGACATTTTTACGTTAAAACTTTTATTTATTGTTGAACGCTTTGCGAGGAAGACAATTACATGTAAAAGCGATTTTTATGTGTTTCTGTAATTTATGTATCAAAATAACCATGTATTAGTTGTTAGATAAAAAAAAAACTAAATGAAATTCGCAGATCAATATTATAAATAAAATAAAAATGTTAAAAAGTGAATTACGTGGTTTTTCATCTGGGCGTTATTATTTATTTAATAATAAACAGTAAAAAGGGAATATCAAAGACAATTTGATATCGGATTGCATATGGTAATAATTATCATAAATCTACAAAAATATTGCTTAAATTGGAATGAAATTAATATTTTTTGTTAAAAGACCATACCACGCACTAGTCATTTCAATACTTCGTTTGTAAACATCTTTTAAGTTGGACCTAGCTTCCTTGCTCGAAATTCTGCCAAACACCGCTAGAATACACTTCCCTCGTTCCACTTTCATTTGAAATAAATTGAAACCATTAATAAATAACTAAAGTATAAATACTGGTCGGTGATAATAGTTTAATGCGGATTTTGAACAACCAACAACAAAATGTCAAAGATCTGGGTGTTTTCATGTTAAAGTCATTTTGTGGTTCCAAAATAATTAATATCTACAATTAAATGCCAAGCTGTATCTTGGGATACGTTGTAGAAAAACAGTAGAGAGCATGTTTTGGATGATTAGCTCTTCAAGAAAAGATAGATTAGTGCACATGGCTATCCATTGAATCCTGGACATCCTAGATATAGAAGTATTATGTAAATAACGGGAGGAAAAACTGCATTATATTTTACTTTTATCAAATACTCTAAATGACAATACTTCCAGCTCTTGACATTTTGTGGCAACATGCTACACTGGCGCCATCTAGCGGCCCGAGTTGTACGAATTGTTTTTTTTCTTCATATGTTTTAATAAATTTTCGGTGAAATATATTCCTAATAAATTACAGATTTCGAAAATTCTAAAAATAAATATTAGGTAACCTACATATGATTTTATTCCTTTATTGTCTATAAATGAAAAAAATATTTAAGAAGCTCTTTGGTTTGTAATGACAGTTATAAACTGCCCGACGCTTCAGCTCGGTCTGGCCGTTTAGAAAGGTAATAAAATACTTATTTAATAACTTGTGAGAAATTTTCTGTAATTTTTTATTTGGTTTTGACTTCTTTTGGATCAACACATTATTTTTTTGCCAGCCAAAAGGAGTCACAAAATAAGAAGGTTTAAAAAAATTGTCACAATTTATTATATAAGTGTTTTATTTTATTTCGAATCCATCAGAACGAGCGCGACTTGTGAGCGGCGAGGCTTATAACTGTTAGTACAAACCTAATAGTCCGTTTAATTTATTCCATTTATGAACAAAAACGAGTAAAATCATATGTAGGTTAACCAAGTTTTTTTTTTTAATTTTCGATTTCTATAAATTTTTAAGAATATATTTAACAGAAAAGCGCTAGTGAAGCATGTGATCATCTCAATGTATTGGAATTGTCAGGAGCTGGAGGTATTATCATTTTTAGAGTAAGTATTTGCTTTTATACAGTCCTCTTTTAGAATTTACTCGTTATACGCAAGATCGTAAAATACACCACGAAACCTATTATACTCGCACATTATAATACCACAGTCGGTAGGTACCGATCGTAGAAATTTATTTTATCGTGTGTATCCAGCATTATCATAAATAATTGTTTATGCTCGGATAATAGAGTAGAATAGAGAGACATTAAGCAATATGTAGGCGCGATTATTTATCCGTGGCAATGGCGGTATCCATTGAATAACTATTCAGTCCGTATGTCTGGCTCGGCTTTATGAATTCGGAATGCCTGCGATGTGAATATGAAATGCGTGAATTATGAATATGAGATGTGCGACAAGCGAATATTAAAATTATCGGGTATACTTCATATAAGGTAACATTACAGGGCCATGCGCGCTGTCGGCGAGATGCTTAGATAGAGTAAAACGGTAGACGAAAAATCCTTGAAATAATTAGGGTATTGTCACTGTTTGACATAAAAATGGTTGACCCTTTGATGTCTGTTAACACGCGATACGTAGAAATAGAATCGTTACTTTTGTATCTAACTTTTCTTCTTTTTTTTTTACAATAGTGTGTAGTACACAGGAGGCCCTGAAGGAAATAATTTTCCTCAAGGCCTATATCATCTTTGGGGATGCTGTGTGGAGGGTTTTTTTAGAGGATAGGAAGGAGTGCACCTGGGTCTTGAAGAGATCCGTGTTGTAGGAGGGAGGAAACACAGAGGCCGACGGATTATTCCACTGCCGAGCTGTTGAATACAAGAACGAGTAGAGGCGACCCGTTCTCAAGTGATAAATATTGGGATCGCGTTTGGCGTATTTCGCGACTGTCTACCGGTGCCGAAGGGATCAATGATGTTAATTCTTCAGAGCATCTTTCATTAAAAGTCAAGGGTTTTTTTCAGATATTTTGGGGCTCCCGATCAGAGATAGCTGCTAAATTACTGCCTACAGGAGGGGCGCACTTGCGTTTTGTAAAGGGTCAGAAGTTGTGTACTATTAAAGTATCTGCGGGCTCTGTATAGTACGCCCAGCTTCTGAGAGGGTAACTTTACTCTGGCTTCGTATCTTCTTCTATCTCCTTCCTTTATTATATAAAGAAGATTGTTCCGGGTGGGTGGTGTGTGTTTGTTTTCGAGTACACGAAATACGAATCTACAATTTCATTCCGAGTTTGATGAAATTTCGCAAACTTCACCATAGAAACAAAAGGAAGATCACTGTCCACATGAGATTTTGAAAACCACCCCCATCCCAATTACTGGGTAGGGGTAGGGGTAGGGTTAAATCATAATCATAATCAAAGGGGAAGAGGGAGGTGGGGAAATACCTGGCTATTCATATCTGGTCACCAAACACGGCTAAAAGCCATTTCAAGCAACATTTCAATTCTGAATGGTGGTCTTTCACCAGGGTGATACTGAGAGTATCTTCCACTCTGGAACGTGCGCAAATATACTATATACTATTTTTAAATTGATTAATTGTGAAACAACACAAATTAATTAAATAAAATTTACTTGCGCACGCCGGGATTTGAACCCGCGACCTCCGGATTCGTAGTCGAGAGCCTTACCCTTACGACCATGGAGGCCGTCAAGTTTTACACACTTACACTTCAAAACTTAGTCTCTATATGAGATTTCGAAAAACAATTCGAATCCCCCTTTCCCACTTAGTGGCGTGCAGTCCATAAATACTGAAAAACTGTGCCTACCCTAAGAAAAACGAACCATAAAAAAAACTGAAATACTGATTTGTAAAATATATTTTTTTATGAATTTGGTAAGGAACTTATAAGATCTTATTCAGTTGGCTACAAAAATCAGCGATAGATGAGAATAGAATCATTTTTAAATATTCAATGCGCGATTCACACACGAACATGAAAACCTACATGCAGCCTATTTTTGGCCACAGAGCGAAGCCCGCCACTGTAGAACATTGAATAACAAATTTATATTAGAAAATAAAAAAAAGAAACATGAAAATAAATTCAAGAGATAGCTATTTAAACAAAATATTTTATTATTAATTATATTTAATTTACAAAGTAATTTTTATATCATATATTAATAATGACGCCACAAAGTGAATACCAATCTTCTGAAGAAATTGTAAATATGTTAGTTGTAAGTCTCTAATTTTAAGCCATAGCTCTAAGTTATACAGCGATATTGTTTATAAGACCCACTTGCTCATAAATTATGTATGTCACCAGTTTTAAGTCAATAGCTAAAGTCTTAGTTGTATGTCACTAGTCATAAGTCTCAGTAGTTCCTTGCTAGATACAAGTCTTCGTTATTGTAGGGGTACTTATTCAGTAAATATTTCCATACACCTCTAGAGTCGGGTGCCTTACATTTGTTTCTCAGCGTGCCGCACTGATCAACACCCTCATCTTAGTGTCCTAATACCGCGTCTTCTAATATTTAATTATTTAAGTTAGAGAGAGTGTTTTGTATTTAGTAAATCAATAATTAATATTCGAGTTTTTTTAATACCTCCCTTCACAAGGTAATATAGTTAGATATACAAATACACTTTCAATACTACGTAGAAAACGACGTAGGACAAAGATTTGGGGTGGTGTTAGACCGGAAGTTACTTTTTGACCGCCATATCGAATCCATGGTTGCTAAAGCTTCCAAGATACTTGACTTTATACACAGAATCTGCAAACATTTTAAAAGGTAATCACAACGAAAATGTTGTACTTCGCGTGTACGCAGTTCTCTGGAGTATGCCTCTCAAGTCTGGAATCCCAGGTACATATCACATACAGAAAGGATTGAGAAATTAAAAAACCGTATTCTACGAAACCTAGATTTTCGGGGCTATCGTCTTATAATAATAATAATAATCGGATGATTTTCAAAAAATCACCTCAAGGGCGCTGTACAAATCTTACTTCCTATTCTTACATTATTCCTATATTACATATATTACATTTTTTTTGGACAGGCTATCATTACACATTATTTATAGACCACATAAAGAGATGCAGTTAAATTATCAAAACTAAATACAGCTTGATCTAAGTTTTCATACATGTTAAATTAAGAAAAAAAAGCTAACTGTATTTATTCCTTACGATATATTGCAAAACGCTAATACAAATGATAGGAGTTATGTGAAGTTGGGCGGCGGGTGAGGACGGGGGCCGGGGGAACTGATCCATATCCATATCCAATCTTCTTTGTCTTTGTTGGTGACGCCCCTGGGCGGCCTGACGGGACGCTTGGTGTTGGTCTGCCCGTACGCCAGGTAGCGCTTGTCGGCCGGCTTCAGGATCTGGAAAGAGCACACCAGCGTGTCGTCCATTTCTCGCCCCAGCCGGTGGTGTCCTTGTCGGGGTCGGACCACAGCAGGCCGCAGAGCAGCCTGGTCGGGAACGTCCGTGGGCCGCATGATGCACCGGATCTGCTCTGTAGACTGGAGGTCAGAACTCAGGTCGCCGTGACAGCAGAAGATATTCTCGTCAAATGTCTTTTCTTATTGCGCCTTTCTCGGCAGCCACGAAATCTAATTTTACGGGTTGCGGTTGTGGTACAACGTTCGAGGTTATACAACGATGTCTTATCGTGCCTAACAGAAAAACCAGACAAAACCACATACTAAACCTTCCCCAATTCATCACAAACTCAAAACAAAACACCTTTATTCACCGCGCTTCATAACATTCCCACAATACATATTACTCTACACAAACTAGATCCTTTCCCCTCTCCTCCCTTCCATCATCCTAACCTCATAGGCTATCTTTGTAACTTTTCTTTTTTAATTGAATATTTTAAATACTTAAGTGAAAACCTATTATTAGTTCATTTTTTAAATATATTTACCACACATAATAATTATAGATAACTGTTAGGTTTCCAAATAAAATAAAATAAAATGAAAAAATGAAATTGGTGACCCCGACGTGATTTATAAAGATTTTTTTAAAAATTTATGCAGACAATGATTGTGGCAAAATAAATTATTGAAGGCAATGAGCAAATAATTGTTAGTAATAAAGATTTATTACTAAGGTAAGATTAGCTGTAAGTTATTAAAAATAATTTTAAGTGATAAGTTATGGGTTAGAAAATTATATTGTATAGCGCCCTTGAGGTGATTTTCCCACGAAAACGGCTCTAAAAAGAAAGTGTATATTTGTAGGTCGTAGAACGAACGCTGAGTCCAGTAGATCAATATCCTAACTGTGGTATACTTGAAATGAAAGTAACAAAAGCTTAGATAAAGTAAATCGTCAGATGAGGAATAATTATTAAAATCCTCTGGCTATTTGAAGCAATTAGGTAGGATCATTACTGTAGTTAAAATATAATATTGACGGCCTCCGTGGTTGAGTGGTTACGACCTTTGGATACGATTCCGGAGGTGGCGGGTTCAAATCCCGGCTTGCGCAAGTAAATTTTATTTGATTAATTTGTGTTATTTCACAATAAAGTAATATAAAAAATATGTAGTACACTTGCGGCACGTTCCAGAGTGGTAGATACTTTCAGATTCAAAACGTTGCTTGAAATGGCTTTTGCCGTGTTTGGTGACCAGATCTGAATAGCCAGGTACTACCTCACCTTCCTCCTCTCCCCATCTCCTTTCCGCCCTCATTACATTCAGCCTCACAACATACCCTAATTGGGAGTGTCATAGTCTCACGGGCTCCAGACGGTTGGTTGCAACTGGGAATCGAAACGTTACTTGAAATGGATTTTGCCGTGTTTGATGAGTAAATCTGAATAGCCAGGAACTTCCCCACCTGCCTTTTCTTCCCATCTCCTCCCCTTCATTACTACATTCAGCCTCACAACATAGCGCATCTGGGACTCTTGACAATTGTAAAAAACAAGTACTTGAACAAAGACATTTACAAAACAATTATTATTTATAATTAAGAAATGAAATAATCAAGGTTAATAATGATTTCGCTATAAAGTATTTTTCTTTTGCACTGGTTGAACAGAGCAATGACACCAGCTTTTGCCCCTTAACAATCTCCAGTTTTTTTATTTTTTAATATTACCCACACTCAATACTAAAAACAGATTCAAAAATACAATTAAAAAAATGTATATATAATGAAAACTCTTTAAATTATATTTGTATGCAATAAAATGTACGCGCAGTCCATCAGATATACAAAAAAACGCTGCTATCAGATATTTCCTAAAAAGCATCGTTAACATATTTTAATTACTCTTTTACGTCCTTCATAAATAAATGCAAATGAACGAAACTGTTCCACTCGAAAAATATGACAAAGGACCACCGAGGATTAACTGGGAAACAATAAAAACATTGTTCCATGTAATCATATTGCTTTAGAAATCAACAGTAGGGGAAATACGTGTTGATAGATTACTATATGTTGAGCGTATTTATATTTAACTGATTAATCAAAGAAGCGTGTGCTAGGATCTGTGGTTAATGAAGCGACTTAACAATGTTTAAAAGTACTTTGTTTATTTGTATAACGGTTATAAATGCTTATGTTTAAATTTACACAATATAAATAAGAACATGAGATTAAGGCGATGCAATGGGTAGTAATGCAAAATCATGTGTTTATGGTTAGAAAATTTGGTGGCTCAGAAATATCAGAGATGATTTAATTAAGTACTACAAGCAGAACACACCATGGCTGTTTGTTTAACTTGGCATTTTTTTTGTGAGCCTTTTTAAAAGCTTAGAAAAATAATTAAGTATCAGACTTAAAAGCTTAGAAAAAAATTAAGTATCAGACCTAAAAGCTTAGAAAAAAATTAAGTATCAGACCTAAAAGCTTAGAAAAAAATTAAGTATCAGACCTAAAAAACAATTTTAATTGGAAAATCTCCTACTTACGAACTCCTTTTCCTATATTGTTGTGTTGTTAATTGTGGCAAAGAAGTTTTTTAGAATACGAAGGAAAAATATTTTAATGATTATGTCTTAGCGGTACAAAATAAAATAAAATACTCATTTTGGTGATGTTTTTGTGCGTAAATGGATGACATTAAGTAATTACAATTCTATACACTGCTCTAATAATGAAATAGACATTTTTAATGACACAATTAATCAATTTAAAAATAAGGAGTTAGTTTATACACCTACTTTATAATATGTTTTCGACCTTTCACTTCTTTTTCATTCTTATTATCATTTTTGCGAGATAATGTTTGTTGTTGTTTATTGCACTTATTAATTATTATTGCTATGTAAACATTCACGTATGTGAGTTTTGGGCATATTGCCCGGCTTTATGTACTAAAATAAAATAAAATAAAAATGTGCCGGTGTTAAGTCTTATAATCCCAGACAATTCTATGATAAAAAGATATTAAAGAATTTCTTCGACGGAACACCCGCTGAAAGGTTATACGTTGCATGTGAAAATTATTGCACAGGTATTTTTATGTAGGTATAATAATTTAAGGGCTACGGATTTCAAGGGAATGGAGGTGTTTTGTCTAAATTTTTGTCCAAAAAATCTAAATCTTCTTAGTAGAGGATTCGTTGAAGTTTTTGTGAGGTGTAGTGATGTTTTAGTGCGAAAGATTCGTTATTATTCTGGTAATTTATTAAAGAATTATTCCTAGATTTTTGTACTTTTTTGATCCAAAGTTTTTTAACATATCGGAATCGATAACATATATTTTCGCTTGAGATTTTTAGTGTTTCTGAAGGGTTCAGTTTTATTTAAAATATCTTATTTATTTGTAAAGTTGCGTAGTAAAGTTGCTTAGTAAAGGAAAAGAGTAGTTAAAATTTTTTGCAAAAGAAAAAATTAATGAAAGTCTGTGGAAATTTCATTGAATAATTTCCCCAATCTTTCTAGAAATCACATATATTAATTAACCTTTTTTAAGATGAACCGATTACATTAAATATACTCGTATTATAAGTAGATACTTTATTAGTCCATAACTGATGACCCTGTACAAATCTAAAGTGCGCCCCACTGTAGAATTTGGTAGCCACCTCTGGTCGGGAGCCCCAAAACATCGGAAAAAAACCCTCGACTCTGTGCAGAAACGGGAGGTCCGTTTGATGGATTCGATCATCTTAACAACTTATTGGATTGCAATATTTATCACTTGATATCGGGTCGCCTCTACGATTCGTTCATGTGTTCAACAGCTCGGCTGTGGAATGGTTTGCCGGCCTCTGCGTTTCCTATCTCCTACAACATAGATCTCCTCAAGACCCAAGTTCACTCCTTTCTATACTCTAAAAGAGCCTTCACACACCATACCGAAAGATGACATAGGCCTTGATGGAAATTATTTCCGCCAGGGCCTCCTGTGTGGATTTACTGTAAAAAAAACTATCTGAAGTACCCGGCGTTTTCGGGGGTTATGAATGGTTTAAAGGAAAGTTTTGAGGTTGTGATATGTTACCTCTCCCCCTACCCCTATTTTCACCATCACCATATCCCAATTCGTACCCCTTACCCTTCCCAGTAGTTTTTCTCTTTTTTTGAACGTCAAGTACGAAAATTCGGCTTTAAGGGGTAGGAAAGAGGGAAAGGGAGTGGTTTTTTGAAATTGCATGTAGACAGTAACCTTTTTCTGATTTCGAAAGTCAATTGTGCAAAATTTCATCAAGCTCGGAATACAACTGTAAATTTGTATACAAAGTAAACAAAAGTGTAATGGACACAAGATATTTGCTGTTATTGATTAAGATGTTACAAGAGGATTTAAAAATATATTAAAATCATAATAGTTGAGTAACGTATTCAACATAATTAATTAAAAAAATAAATAATAAAGAAAAACTGTTAGAGATACCATAGTCCCACTGGCTCCAAAAATAAGACTCTTTTGCGATAACAGATGAAAAAAAACCAATCAAATGAAATGATTCGTATTAATGAATTAAACTTGCGTCTAGTCTCAAGTCAGCAGAACACTGCCGCGTCAGTACAGAACTCTGCACAGCCCTAGATCGATGTTGAAAAACATTTCCGTTCAGGAAGAAAAGTAAGGAAGAAAGGTCGTCCACTTATTAAATTACGGGGTCGCAGCTGGACCCCATTGCCTTTAGCTGGGTTTACTATTTATTAAGGCTGAGCACAATCATATTCGTGTTCTTAAGTTATGACTGTGGATTCAGTATACCACAGAAGGGAGGTTTATTTTAGTACATAATAATACAAATATCCCCCCTTTTTATCAATTTATAACATGCACAAATGCTGATGCAATCAACTGTTTATTTAAATTTTGAAGGATTCCGACATTTTTTAGACAAGCGAATATTCTGTTAATGACATGTATATATATATATATATATATATGACTTATTTTATTTTAACGCTAGCTGATGTGTACCCGGCCTTGCTCGAGAATTTTCAATTGTCATTAGGGTCCCATAATTGATTTGGCAGCGAAAGTAACTATCTCCAAATAAAGAAACATTCATTTGAATATTTTATTTCATTCCAAACGCGTTTATTTTCAAAACATATCTGAATCATATAGTTCTTAAGTAGGTACATACTCGTGTTTTCCATTTTGAAAATTTTCTGACCAAAAAAACCTTCTTCTATGGGCTAACTATGGGCTTCTATGTGTTATATCTATGGGCTAACCTAAGGCGGGTTCAATGTTGTTCATGCAAAAGTTTAACATATTGGATTTCTTTTAAACTACTTTCTAAACCTTTCCGGCACTAATAAAAACAAACTATTTTCAGTTAAACTGGTCAAGTAATTTTCGCGAAAATCGAGGACAAACAAACTAACTTGCATTGATTTTCATATATATAGATTGTTTTCCCTTTTTAATTTTCTTTAATAGTACTGAACTTATTTACAGGAAAACCTCGTATTATTTTATTTTTATTGTGAAAGGCACTTTATAGAAAATACAGTTTCTTATTTTTTAATCTTTTTTTCTTGTAACATGAGCCAGAAAAAAATATTTCTCTAAAATATGAAGTTATATATCGTCGCAGGAAAGCTATATTGCTGTTACAGACATAGCCATGTAAAAACAAACGCGGGATTTTGAGGCTTATATAAAACGTAATATTGAAAAAATGAAGATTTTTTCAACGTCGTACAGGTCTTATTTTTCATTGTAGTTACGGGCCCCAGATAGATCGACGCAGAAAAAAAAACCTGTGGAATGGTGTATACAAAGCATTTTCGCGAGTAGTGGAGGTTACAGTAGTATTGCTTTCCTGTGACGATATATACGAGTATATATATATATATATATATTTAAAAAAAAAATAAATACATGAAAACATTATCTGGTAAGACTGTACTATTTAAAAAAAAATCATTTTGAAAAAAAAAACAAGTCAATAATTACTCAGCATGTAGAAGCTGGTGCACGGCGTGGCAAACGCAGAAGACGCTCCGGTTTTAAGAGATTTCTTGACTGAAAATTGCAGCTTTCAAAAAAATTTTAATTTGTTTTTATGTATTCTAATGTTATTGTTTTTACGTAATTATTATTGCCACACAATATGTCACATTATTTATAGCTCTTATGAAAGCTAGTTTCGGGTGCAGGTGATTTTTTTTTGATCATATATTGTGTTTCCACTGACACTGTTTCTGTATCTATATTTATAATAACAATAATAATAATAATTGGATGATTTGCATAGTGCCGTTTTTGTGAAAAATCACCTCAAGGGCGCTGTACAAATATTAATTCCTATTCTTTATCTAATTATCTACAAACAGATACAGAAAAAACATACTTACCTGGCAGGTCGCTTCAGATGAACACAGTTTTATTAGAAAATTTGAGCTTCAATATCTCTATATGATTTTTACAATTGTTATTTTATCCTTTTTTTCTATTGATGTTACATTTATTAGAAGATTGATGGCACAAGAAGAGTTGGCATTCATTTGAAATATTTATAAAATTACCTTAAAAAGCGTAAGAAGTTTTTAATGAGTATTAACATTGTGGGCTGTGGACGCATTTGCGCACCGATGAGAGATTTTTAAAAAACTTAATCTATAAGTGGCTTTAGGTAAGCACTAACCGTAATTATATTATAATTATACTCAACAACAAAAAAAGTATTTTCTTTCAGAATCAAATTAAGATATTTGAGAAATATAATATTATACTCCTGGTTCTCCGAGCTGCAAAAACAAAATAGTAATACCTACAATTAGTATGGATGTTCTTATTAGTTCTTAGTTCTCCGGATGAAAAACACATCTTAAAAAATGAGGTTGTTGACTTTATTGAGACAGTATCAAGTTGGATGTCTGTTAATAAACTTAAACTTAACCCTACCAAAACAGAGTTCATTTGGATATCTTCTCCCGGAAGGCAGGGCCTTCTTGATTTCAGTCCAATTCAAATTCAGGGCACTAATATCATTCCTTCTAAAGAAATTAAATTTCTTGGTTTCACTATCGACAGTGTCTATCTCTTGAGTCGCAAATCTCAAAGGCGGTAAGTTCTGGCTTTTTCCATCTTAGACAGATAAAATCAATCAGTAGATACCTTCCCTCTGATGCAGCTAAAACACTAATAAATTCTTTTGTTGTCTCACGTATGGACTACTGAAATAGTGCATATGCTGGTCTCCCCCAGAAACAACTCAATAGGATCCAGTCTGTCTTCAATGCTTATAAATAGTGAGTCTAAATATTGTCACATAACTTCACTTCTAAGGGATCGCCTTCATTGGCTTCGATGCCCGGAAAGAATAGAATTCAAAATTTGCTTAACAACCTTCAAAGCACTCCACGGAAAGGCACCAGCCTATATATCTGAACTCTGTGTCCGACAAAACCCAGGTGATAGACAGCTTTCTTTGAGGTCCGCAGATTTGAATGCTGCTAACCGATTAGTTGAACCCTCTCGGTCAAATAAACCCGTGTACTATGATCGCGCTTTTTGTATATCGGGTCCGGTCATCTGGAATAAGCTTCCCCCAAATATTGCTAACATTCAGAATTTAGCAGAGTTCAAACGGGTATTGAAAACAAAATTATTCAAAAAATCCTATCCGACATAAAACATAAATTCATGTACGTAGAAACATAATTTCAGGACATTTCTTTTTCTTTTTCTTTTTTCTTTTTCTTTTTCTTTTTCTTTTTCTTTTTCTTTTTCTTTTTCTTTTTCTTTTTCTTTTTCTTTTTCTTTTTCTTTTTCTTTTTCTTTTTCTTTTTCTTTTTCTTTTTCTTTTTCTTTTTCTTTTTCTTTTTCTTTTTCTTTTTCTTTTTCTTTTTCTTTTTCTTTTTCTTTTTCTTTTTCTTTTTTCTTTTTTTCTTTTTTCTTTTTTCTTTTTCTTTTAATCCTCCATAGCTTATTTAGTTGCGGTTTTCTCTCCTTGTTATTTAATTCCATTAGTATTCAGTGAAAAACCATGTATATAATGTCATATAATTTTCTCTTGTTATTTGTACCTACTATATATTTGATTATTTACACCCTTAGTTTCTAAATTGTTATTTTATAATACCCGCTCATGAATATTGTATGTCATAGTATTAATTTGCATATTGTATATATATTATAATAACAGATATACTATGTAGTATATCTGTTATTATAATATATGTAGTATATCTGTTATTTTACAATTATATTAGGTTAGGTTAGTTAATGTAAAGCGCACTTGAGGTGAACCTTCACAAAACTGCGCTATAGAAATTAACTCTTATTATTATTATTATTATTAAAAACCATTTTGCTTTTGTTAATTTCAATTATTACTATAACCACGGAATTACAATCAATATTTGTGGATTTTCTGAAAACTTTACTGCAACTTTTCCTATTTCTCGTTAGATATTTATTAATTAAACGGTTGCGACCACAGGCTCTTGGTATTTCCAATTTGCGGTTTGGCGAACCGATGGAAATCTTTACAAATATTCTGGACCATTCAAAAGAAGCTATTCGATTCAAATTATTCTCATGAGAATTACTCAATTTATTACAAAAAATATCTAAATTTATCTGAGTTTTAAGTACTGAAACACATCAAAAATCTTATGAAAACGAGCGTTTTTATAATAACCGTTCTCACCAGAGCCGGTGGGGCTTTGGCAGTCCGGATTTGGGAATGCTGTGAAATGGGGAGGACAGGAGATGGAATAAAGGGAAATTAGGAAGTGTTATGTTTTCTTAACATATCTAAAGCAGCTTTAAAGCAACGCTTCAATTCTGAATGGTTGTCTGTTACTCTGGGACGAAGTTGAATAGTATAGATTTATTTATATATACATTTTTAAATAAAATAAAATATTCAATGAATTATAGAGTTTATTACAGGTGTTTTGAACTTGCAACCCGCACACTGGACTGTATCGATTTTCGTATTTTTTTTTTAAATTAAGAGACCCCCGATATCTCAAAAGATACGTCTTGAAAAGAGAAGAAGATCTTCCAAAATTAATTTTATTGCGTAATTACGTAAGTCTTCTTTGATAATGTGATAACTATTGTTTATTATGTGTTATTTCTAATTATTTGTGAAATTGTTAACCTCAATATAGGCGTAATCCTATTGAGGTTTACATATATAAATAAAAAAAAATATATGTGAAGAAACAAAAAACACATTTAAAAAAAAAACTTCTTTTGCTAACTCAAATGCCTTATCGAAAAAAAATCAGAAACGTTTTTTAAACTCTTATATTTATTTACATTAACAAAAAAATTTACTTTAAATAACTAAAGAATTTTTCCGATAATAAATCATTATTTTTAATAACCCGTCCAAATTAGAATGGGGTGGGTAAAACCATGTAAAAAGTCGTCACAATGTGGATTAACCGCAGTTTGAACTGCAATTTATATATACATTTTTGAAATGGTCTAGAACGCGGAAACAGCTGTCACTATAATAAAAACTAAAAATACTTGTAGAACTTAATAATAACAGTATCAAATTAGATTTACATTAAATTAAAAAAATAAATAAATGGAGTTCTAGGAATTACACAAAAAACAATTAATACGTTATTATAAGATTTTTTGTTCTTTCCAGATTTCTTTTAGAGTCAGTTCTAATGATAAATTCTAATTATGTTTTATGTGCCGAAAGTACATAGTTTTAAAGCTCTATATACAAAAATGAATGTTTGTCTGGTCTGTGTCTCCACGATATTCTCGAAAATTACTCTATCGGTTTCGGTGAACATGGCACAATTTGTTCTTATTAGTTCCGGAAAGGTTTAGAGAGTAGTTTTAATGAAATCGAATATGTAAAACTGTTGCTACAACGTTTTAAAATTAGTATGAAAAATATTGAACCCGCCATTTTGTATTGAGCTTGGCCAATAGATATATCAGTATGGTAGCCACAGATTACATATTCAAAAGAAGAAGGTTTGTTTGGGTAGAATATTTTCAAAATGGAAAACACAAGTAGGTACTTACTTAAGAACTTTATTATTTTGATATATTATGAAAAAATAAATGTTTTTAATGAAATAATATTTTCATTTGAATGTTTCTACGTTTCTTTGTTTAGAGAAGGAAATAGTTGCCACTTTTGCTGAGAAATCAATTATGGCACCCAAACGACAATCAAGAATTTACAACTTCGTAAGATTAAAACATGTTAATAAAAATAATAGTTCTAAAAAATTGTTGTGAAAAGTGGAAACAGGTTGTTCTTGTTTTTTTTTTTAAACTTCATAGGTCATCAGGTCATATTGTAGACTAAGAATAATTTTTATGTAAAAAAATAAAAATTCTAATGCATTCCTTATTTTCTTTCAAGACGGATCTTTTGATATATCAGGCGTCTCTTAATTCGAAAAATGACGAAAATTGTCACATTCTACCCCACATCCCCCGAGTTGCTGAGTTGGCATCGCATCTGGTTCCCACCCAGGCGTCGTGAGTTTAATTCCTCGGCTGGCTAAGTCCCCCATCATGACAAAAGCAACATCTTATGCTTACTGTGATGGTAGTAGGAGAAACATTATCAGGTTATTCGTAACCTGGGAATGCTAGTTTTATTTAAAAAATAAATAAATAATTACACTAACTTATTATGAAAGGAAATGTGAAAATGCTAACGGAAAATTTATTATTACCATCGTTGAAAATAGAAGGCTTTGCTACGATAAGAAGAAGGAATGGGAATCGGAAATGAATAAATAGAATTCGTGTACTAGATTCCTTATTTCATATGGTTAAGTTAAAGCAGAAGTTACCTGGTCAGTAGTGGGTGGGGGTGGAGCTGGTGTCCGATGTGCCCTCGGGGGGGTATAACTTGCACCCCTCTACGAACCGGAAGAATTAAACCGTTGATCCTTTGACAAACACGATAGCCTTGTAATGGGAGATTGTACGACAGATATTCCCACGTCACTGCGGGTGCCTTTGCTTTTTGAACAAAACGGGTCATAACGATATATATATATTTTTTGTATTGGAACATTTTCAGAGTATTAAAATCATTGTGTCGGACGTGTTTGCCTCTCTCGCAGTGTTTTGACATATATGCTTGCATAAACTATGTCTATTTTGTAAGGATGTTGGGTCTTATGGAGAATAAATGTTATTTCGCTGTCCGCAAATGATACCGATCCTTTGTTGAATGTGTACTGCGCGGTCTGTGGGAAATGTGTTTTCGCAGACCGCTTAAAATGTGAATGACTGAAATAAAACGTCAGAGCGGTACGGGAGTGTGCGGAGAAAGGAGATAGCTTGTTCGTCGGACATGCGCAGAACGCGTTAATTTTTGAGAGCCCCGACCCTCCAACGTTTCGTAGGTGACTTTAAGTAGCTTGCGAAAACCAGATTTAACCAGTCAACTAGCAACTTTCGCCCCGACACCTCTGATCTACCTTGATTGCTCCGCCCACTACGACTTCTGCTCAACTCGCCTTGTTTCTTTCTGACCCCCGCTGACCCTGGACCCCTATTGGACTACTTCCTCTCACTGAACCCAGACCAAGCATCGTCACATGGAAACGGCCCGAGCTCTTCTCATAATTCTGAATAAATTGGGTTTTTGTGCAGAATTATATTGCAAAAGTACAAAAGTCGTTAATGAGATCTTGTCGTCAGTGTCTTTTTCCCATTTTCAAGGGATCGACACAGGTTGTGTTTCTCCCTTCCGAGCCATCTTTAGAGATCGGGATCAGTTGCCCACTACAGTTCGCCTGTATGCCATTACATCTGGTACAATGATCATATTTATAAAATTAGTATTGGGAAGTGCGTAAATGTTATATAACCCAGTTAAAAATCTTCACAGGATGCATTGTTTTTGGTTTAATTATCACTATTTAAAAATATGGAAATAGAACATATAGCATGTTACGATATTTATAATAACAAAATAAGGTATATTAAACCTAAAAGCATTTCTAATAATTGGTAATCGTAGTCCGATATCCGACGGTCTGGTAAGGAAAGAAGATTTCACGCACCGCTGGGGACACTGCGCAGAAGAGTAAAGTTCGCTAAAGTAAGGTTTGCAGCGCAGTCCATTTGTGGATTTTTTTTGCGCGGTGTCTGCAGTAGCGAGAAAAATGTTCGTTCTTTACCGGACCGTCAGCGAACGGGCTTTGGGGTATTCTGATGACGCGCCAAATCCACATTTCAAAAGCTTTTATCTTCCTTGTTAATTCCAGTTTCAGATATCTATTAGGTTTTAAGGCTATTACAGAATACTAGAGAAATTGCATGGACCAGCGGCGTGCATCGCACTATGACAAAAGATAGGCTGTGTGTAATTTTTCACTGAATATTTGAAAACAGATATTTTTGTTGTTGTGGTCGACTGAATATAAGGAGTATAAGTTCCTTACCAATTTCAAATAAAAATACATTTTGATCAGAAATTTCATATTTTTCTCTTTCCGCTAGCTGCCTTGATCGGTGTGATTCTGAAGGGGACTGAAGGAACTAAATACCTAGGACACAATAATCACCAGTAATCTGATGGATGCTGATGACATTGATAGGTAAAGGTGAGTTCTCAGCGTAAAAACGAACATGCTTAGCAGAAGATTTCGCTTTTGCAGTACTGCCGTGAAAGGAACGCTCTTCCTTGCCTTCTGTGCAACGTTGTATACATGCGAACTTTGGGCAAACTACAAAAAAGTCGTGTCTAATATAATACCGCCTTCCGCACAATGTTTGGTCTCCCTAGATACTGCAGTATGTTCACGGAGGGGCAAGTTCTCGGGTTTGCAGCCCATATAAGATCCGGGGGGCAGGAGTGAAGGAAAGCACAAAAAGCTCCGGTAATATCCTCATCATGGAAGCCAATTTTAGTCCAGTTTCCAGCATCGATGCATACTGGAGAAACACTTTGGCCCCTCAATATAAACGCCACAGATTCTCCATAAAGGCTTTTTTTTAAATATATTTAATACTATTTTTTGTTTGTATTTCAACGTATGTATTTATACACTATATGGAATTTGCGGAAGTGCACTAACCTCTCCACATGCCGGAATAAATACTTATTTTTATTATAATCAAGTACAGATTAATTTCTTAATTTCGTCTCTTCTAGGGTATGCGCAGCTTTCCAGCCTTTATGGACTACACGCCACTGGTATTGACGTATAATACTTAATCACTAATGAATGATCCACTAAAAAACTAGTTGTCCCAAGAAACGTGAAGAGTTTCGGCCCCCACAGTAGGGGTTACTGTGTACATAAGTCTGGATTGTATCCAACAAGGTCAGATGACCTCTGGGATAAGTGCCTGTAGATATAACGGTCACGGGACTAATTCTCGATTCCTAGGACCCAGTGCTCTACAGTTCATTGTTTTCCAACTTTACGGTCCTGCCGCCGAGAGTTCCGAGTTCAGTTGTAACTTCTTTATTGTTACATACGTTCTTTGTAAGATAGAGGGAGTTTTTAACACGAATCTACGAGGGCCTATAGGCAGCTTCTATAAATGATGTCACAGAGTTTTCGATAAATTTTAACCCTCCCCCCCTATGTCACGAGGTTCTGTATAATATGGTCACGCATACACAGACTCTGTCACAATGGGGTATTTTCGCTACTTTTTTATTTGTCCAAAAAAATTACGATAACGATGGCATTTTTTAATTTATTTTTATGTTTACTCATAAATTTTTACAATTATTTAAAATGTACCATTTTTGATTTGCCGCCAAAATTACGTGTTCATTTGTGTTAGTGAATATGGCGTTGTTGACGTCACGCTGACTAACGTCGGTGACAGCCGTATTACCAGCCAGTGGCGTTATCTACGTCATAATAACGGTTTAGCCACTTCGTACCGTTTTGGAATGTATAGCTTTAGATTTTTTTTTTAAAATTATTAATTATGTTTACATATTATAATAAAATTACACATTTTTCGTGAGATAAAATAAACTTTAAATCTTCTACACAATTTTTAAAGTGTGCCTTCATAAAACCACAAAACTTGTCACATGATAAAAATAATGTGGTAGAACAATAATTGTTTAGGTAGCGTTTCTAATTCTTATATTAAGTGAATTTATTTATATAATTATTAAATAACCCACCAAATAAGGCCTATGCCCGTATAATGGTAGAAGAATATTATGACAATATATTAGTAATAACAATAGGAAGAATGATAATAAAAATACATGAATTCGACAACCATCCAATTTATTTGATTATTATATCATATACACCCCATATGGGCTATTACGTGTTTTGTTAATTTCAATAGTCACACAGTTGAAAAACACATCACAGTAAGTATATAGATAAGATAGATAGCCTTCACGAAATACAACAACTAAATATTTAATTTGACTCGCGAACAAATTCAGCAATAACATAGTGTAAGTACCATCCCAAATAATTAGCAACAGGGGCGAATATACAAAACATACCTCACATTCACTGGTACTTATACTCTAGAGTCTAGACACATAGATAAATAATTGTTGAGGATGTTTGCTATTATAGTATGTTTGTATTTGTATTGCATGCAGCTGAACATATCTACTATGTCTGAAAAAGTATTACCTTCTGCGTGAAGTCTAGGTACAAGTGGATTTTTGAATGACTCGGTCCTTAAATTATTGTTGCAATTGAATAATATGGTATCTTTCTTTTTCATAGGTTATTCCAATCTATTACATGTAAGCATATATCCGTCTTACTGTTCCATTGTGTCGTTTTATATGTTATGCCCCCCTTATAATAATAACATTGCATTTATATAGCGCAGTTTTACGTTATCTCACTTCAAGTGCGCTTTACTATAAACTTAAAAATAATGATTAATTAACTCCATTCAGTAGTACTCCTACAGTACTCCTTAGGGATATATTCATCAAATAAAGTTACAAAATATTATACGGTATATACAAAGCGATAGAAAAAGAACACATTTACAATGACATTGCAAAAATAGCAACTTTTTAAGGCAGGAGTCGGGTTATATTTAGCAATAGCTGAGTTTAAATAAATTAATAAATAAATAATGAGGAAACCGAAACTAAACAACTACCGGAGGCTTAAGAAAATGGCTTTTACAATAAATTGACGAGAAGTTAAATTTTATCAACAGTTGAATTTTTTAAAGCCCGTTTAAATTCAGTATTTTTATATGTCTCACCTATATTTATGCTCACTCTATGTATTTATGTTTAATTTTAAATTTTACCCCGACGAAGCTTGGGATAAGTGAAACCAGTTGGTGATGAATTAAAAATAATTTTGTAGTTATTATTTTGTGTTTTATTAAATAAATATGCCGAACCACAAAGTAATTGCTTTCTACAAAAAGATAATATTCTACATCTCCGTTCCATCATTTGTGCAGTTGTCCAGTTAATGGTGACTGACGGATTTGTGTGCCTGGGTGGTGATAGGCAAATCCGGATATGTCATGTTGGATAACATCAAAATCTAATCTGCTTCTCTAAGTCCAGTATTCCTCGCATGGTGATCGTATTCTTCAACCAAACGCTGCCAGTATGACGAGGTATTCTCTATTGGGCTATTGGCTGCAGGAGAGATGACCTATCCTCTGAGGGTGTTGGTGAAATTCAGGGTTAATCGATGCTAGGGGTAGGGATGGTGTAAAGGGATATTTTTTCTCATAGATCCACAGCAATTGGTTCAAGTGTATTTTTATTATGTACCTAATAGATATAATTTATTGGCGTATATTTGTACTACATATATATGAACATACAAACTTACATTGAAATAAACAACGCTTAACTTTGAGCACAGACGTCAAGTAGGAATGCTGTCCTTGTTCTACAGGTATTGCAAAGGAAGATGCTCCAAGGAACTAGCGTCATTGATACCTTCGGAACCTGTGCACAGTTGGGAAACACGCAAAACGCTCGCCCAACATTTGTACATGATTGACATTTGTCACATGAGAATGGATCAGTTCTACGACTCGTTCTTGTGTTCAACAGCTTGGCTGTGGAATGATTTGCCGGTCTCTATTTCCTCTCTTCTACAACATGGGTCCTTCAAGACCCAGGTTCAGTCCTTCTTATCTTCCAAAATACCTTCTACATAGTATCCCCAAAAACGTGATATAGGTCTCTAGGGAAATTATTTTCCTCAGGGCCCCTATGTGGAGAACATGTAAAAACAGAGCGGTGTCCGATGAAAACGTCCATTCTTTGCATCTAAGCCCCCTTGAGATATTGTTATTTACTTTCTACTTATCTCTTTAGTACATATTATCTGATGTTTTCAATGCCCACCACTCCGGATAATCGAGAGTTATCATTGCTCTTTTGCGTACCGCCCAAATGGTTCACAGTATTAAAAAACAAAAAAATTAAAAGGAAAAAATAATAAAAACTGTTGAGAAATTTCGGCGTAACAAATCGGTGTTACAATTCCGGTTCTCAAAGGAAGACGTATCATATCCCACTGCTCTTAGCCTAGTACCCAGCAACCACCAGTGGCGGTAAGTGTTTTTTTTGCAAGAAAAACATTTAAACAACTAAATTTAATTAGAAAA